>BMAV01012643.1:154742-182714 GCA_019973955.1 Trichonephila inaurata madagascariensis
CCCCAGGACCCCCCTCCCCCTTGTGTGCGCCACTGGTTCCAAGGCTTACTGTTTATGCATCATTTTGAACCAAATACATTCCATGTAGTACATACATCAAATGCACTGACAGCGAATTTTCAAATGCCTTAAGATGTAAAAAAAACTTGTGATATTACTTCCCTTCCACACAAAACATTCATCAATCCATTTAGGCACATTCAAAAGCCTACGAAGAATACAATGTGTCAATAATAGATGTTTTCTTACAACGTACCATAGTGAAGTGGAGTACGGACAATGAGTTCAATCCTTCTTTGAAAAAAAAGTGCAATTTATAAAAATTACATATGACATCGCATGAACTTTTCTGAGGTCAACTTGGGATCTTGTGCTGCTTTTCCTGGATCCACCTCAGCCGATTACTTTACTGATATATAGAAAGAGTAATTGAGAGCAAAATAGGCAAAGAAAAGTTGAAGAAGACAACAATAACTTTTTTTTTTGCCGAGACCAGTTTTCAGAACTAGTTTGTGGCAGAGAGAAGAAAAATGAAAGCGTTTATGCTAGGGGAAGATGTAGTGTGTTGTATGTTTTAACCATATAAAATCAGTGAATTACCCGTAAAAATATCCAGTTTGATTTTTTCTGTATTAAATAAGAGCAAATATATTTTGATAAATTTTAAAAATGAAGTAGTTTTTAAATATATAAACTGGTTTGGATTTGTAAAATTAAAGCAATTTAACTAAAATATTTATTTCTTGACAATATTTGCTCCATATATGTTTGTTTGTTTGTTTACCGTAAGGTATTAAAAATAATAAAATAATTTTTGTCACATATGAACATTTTATTAATATCATTAACTATATACTGGATAATAATACAATACATAAATAGCGTACATAATAACTTCAAATAAATAGATATAACTAAATGTATAAGAATAAATCACATGGCTTTCTCTCTCTCTCTCTCTCTCTCTTTTATATATATATATATAAAACGAAAACGTTATTTGAAATCTTCATTGTTTCTAATATTTTATAACAAACACTTTCTTGTTTTTTGTAAAATAAAATTATCACATTTCACTTTTAGACTTTCTTAATGAGATGATAGAAATAGCGATGTGCTGACCAAATAAAAGTATAAGTATTAATCTACTTTCCTTCCGCATCCATAAATGAATTTTTATTGCCTACATCATAATTTGTTTATCGTCGTATATTTTGAATCAATCATTTTTAATTACATAGTTCATAATTTTTTATATACAAATTTCAGATTTCAAAACTGAATGATTGCACCTCCCCCAAGAAAATTATGCGGAAAACTCATTTATAACTTCTCATTACATATATTTCATTGCTTTAGACTTTTAAAAAAACTTTTAGGCTGCTTTTATTTATTTATTTTTCAGATCTTTTCCAAGTTTTTGCTGTTTAAATTTTGGGAAGTTTACAGTGAGGTTTTTAAAAAGAGTATCGAGAAGTTCATAAAATGCATTTCTAAAATCATGAACATCGGTCAACTGTTATCATTTTACTTTCTCAATTGTCTGCCTCCGAAATTCCAAATACATTACTGCATTTCAGAGCTGAATAAATTTGATTAAGTAATGGAAAAACGATATCACTTATTTATCAACATGTTTACACAAGTGATAGCGTAAATTTAAAACTATCTTAGTCAAATGTCAAAAAGCAGGAACTAAATTGAGAATATATTTTCATGTGGAAAAAAATGTCCCCAAATTAACAAAACTTCGTGAGTTTATAGAACTTAAATCTGTTTTTATCATATTGTATTTCCAAATTTAGAAACTTTTAAATGTCTTTTTTAAAAAAAAAAATTCCTTTAACGTGTTCAGTTAGAAATTTGGTATTGAAATATAAGAGAAAAAATTTGAAGTCAGAATATAAAATCGATAATAAACAGTTTTGTTGTTGTAAAAAAGGATTTCAGTTGGGATTTTAATTTTTAACACTAAGTTTAAAAATCATTTTAATTTTTTTTTTTAAAGGGGATTTTTTTTTTTTTTTTTTTGGCTATTATTTGATTCGTATTGTATTCTTACACAATACACCTTTAGAGATTATATTGTTGTGTGATCTGAAAACACTCAAAAGTCATATTCTTATGCATAACTTCCACTCTCACTGTAAGTAAACATCAAAAGAGAAAAAAGAGGTCTGATAACGAAGTTTACAAGTATCTGCGATAACACTGGGAATGAATTTATTGCACTGATATTCACGTTATTACTCAGATAGCAAGATACGCGAATAACATATCTATGCACAAATCTACGGAAGAAAGACAGCATTATAAGGTGAGGAATACCAAAATAGAATAAGTCCAAAGTCTTCCTGTTGAATTCCATTACCTCTCTGTCGTCCCAATGAAAGAGAGGAAAAAACGGAATAGCAGGGGAGATAACACAGTAAACTACCTTCTTTGCTACTCGAATTCTTTCGTTATAAATATACACTATATCAGGAAGTCCTTTTTGCTCTTGGACGAACGAATATGCATGGAAGTAATTGGCATCTCGCCTACGGGTTGTGCCTGACCGATGCCATGAGTGCGCATTCAACACGCTAACTGTTTCATAGATTGTAAAGATATATATTTTTCAATTCATTCGTCTGATTCGACTATCCAGTAGCGCGTTCTTTATTTTTATTTCTGTCCTGAAATCCATTTCCACAGAGTGTAATTCTACGTGTCCAGAAAAAAAATCAATTGAATTCCTGGCATGGTCAACTATTTTATGTATGTGTCATGGTTTATTTTAGACGTTAAAAAAGGGTAGGTGTTTTTTCATCTCTTTTATTTTTAAAAAAAAAAAAAGAAGAAATATTTTTTTATTAGATTAAAAGTATGAGTTGCTAAGATATTTTACTGCTTATAGTATGAAAAAGCATCTAAACCCATAACAAATGAAAAAAAAAAATACCAACACATTGAATTATCAAACACATTTGAACACGGGCGTAAGCTTTAGACTAGTGGTTCCCAAAGTGGTCTATATAGACCCCCAGGGAGCTATGACGACCTCCAAGGGGTCCACGTCAGCGAAAAAATAATTTGGGGGTCCATGAGGTGTAAATGGGGGTCTATGATGGTGACTCTCATTAAACCAAATCATGATTTTAATTTTAAAAGCAAATTTAATCAAGTGGAAACCAGATTTTATCTATTTAATAGATTTATTTACTAATTTTAATAAGGTTAATTTGTAGTTAAAAGGTGGCAGCATAAATTTTATTAAAACAAGGACCATGTCCGCAATTTTGGCTTTAAAAAGAACTACCTGTCATTTATAACGAATTATGGAATATCGACGAGAAAAAATTACTTTTCCTAGTGAGAAGGAATTTCTCTCGGCTTGTTTGGTAATCTTCAAAACAAAACAAAAAATAAAAGGGGAAAGTAAGGTCTGGATACTACTAACCGAGGAGATTTAGGGTTAAACCTGACACTATTGATTCCAAATGTTGAAAACATGTTATTGAAGCACCAGATTTATTCCTCCCTTTAAAAGCATTTGTTTGTTGCTCGTTTATTTTATGTATTAATTAAATTTTAATTTAATTAACATGTTGTTTTTTTAAGTTTTAAACACCATACTTCACTTCAGTTAGAAATTTAAATCATTTAAAATTAGTAGATCTATACCGGCCGTCAAAAAGGCATTTAAATAGGTAAATTTGAAAAAAATCATATTAAATAAGCAGGGGTCTACCCCAAACCAAAAAACATTGCAAGGGGTCTATGAGACAAAAAAGTTTGGGAACCTCTGCTTTAGACCAAAAAGAAAATAGGAGGGATCGTTCCAAAGAAATCTGCTTAGAATAAATATTGGATTTACAATGCTTCTATAAGTTTCATAACTCAAGAAAGAAACCAGGACACCCTAATAACTTCCGCAATTTTCATCTGAACTGGATAAAATTAGTATCGCTGTTAATGGCTCAGAAATAACTAAGTATGACATTAATGGGTTAGTTAATTAACTCTAAAAAAGAATTTTCAAATTACAGAACCTGAGTTTTTGCAGAAATAGGTAGAAATGGTTTATATAGCCTAAACTTTACCTGAATTCCATCTACAGTTTCAAAAGGGCCAAAAAAAGTTTAGGTTAGTAAAACTGTATTGCTTTAGAGAAAATAATTCTTAAAAAAATTTTTTAATAGCGCTTGATAAACGAATCGATAGAAAAAGTTTTGAAAACAACCGCCTCTCTAAGCATTGAAATAGAAAAAAAAATCGGAAATTCTATTTTGAATATCTCAAATAGAGGATATTGCGTAAAATTTTTGAATCTAGGTGTTTCGAAACAAGTAGGTAACTCATATAAAAAAAAATGTTGGCATGTTGCTATTCACATATAACTGTCTTGATGCATTAGCAAACTTTTAATAATATTTATTTTTAATCACTTCATATTTTCAAATTAAGAAGAATCAACCGATTGGTGTAAAAATCTTAGAAAATTGTTTAACAAAAAATTTTCTATTCTCAAAAGTCTGAGACGCCAATTTAACATTAGGGGACCCTTTTTTTAATTCAAAAACTTTTCAAAGAGAAGTTAACGAAAATTAAAAGACTTAGGCTAGTTTAAAGAAAGATAGATCAGATAAATCAGGTTCCCTTATAATTAACATAGTTAATTATAAGGGAAAAAGTTAATTAACTATGTTAGTCAAATAACTAGATTAATCCGTTAACGTCAAAATTTAGTTCCCTTTAGACCGCTAAAAAAAATTCCAATAATTTTAATCCGCTGCGATGACAATTACACGTATAATCCATGACTTTTGACTTTGAGTATCATAATGTTAAAACTTCATACGAATGAAAATAAGTAGATAGAGCTGACTCGTGTAATTAAACCGAATCGTTACGAATGTTAGAATAATGAGATAATATAAAATCCCATAAATGAAAGATTTTTGCAATAATCAGAATATAAAAGAATTAAATTTAAAAATTACATAGCTTTCAGTTCGTCATAATTGTTCAAAGAAATTTTACCATTGATTTTGAATTCATTGATATACACACAATGACTTTTTCTCTGTTTCGTAAGAGATCAAAATTTTTCCCATATAAAAGACTTTTTTTTTTCAATTCTATGATCATTCTGAATCTCTTACATTTATTTAAAGAGAATGAATTATCTGTCAGTTTCACGCTTTATTAAACTTCGAATGTTTCTATTGAGAAAGTAAACTTCCGTAAACGCCAAAGAAATCGCCATGATCAAATTTAAACAATTTAAAAAGGTGTAAAAAAATACAGTTACCAAACATACACGGAATAGTGATTCTTAAAAAAAAAAGATAATTAAAGGTAATTTAACCATTATACTTCTCAGTTTTTTCAAATACGATGAACACTTTTTTTGGCTCGATCAATAAGGAAATTTCGTTATATTGTTTTTTTTTAAAGATCTGATGTGTAAAGAATCTTATTATTTTACAATGGAAATAAAAAATAAAATCAACAAATATCTGATTTCCTCACTTTTGTAACTGATTTAATATTCAGAGCGGAAGATAATAAAATAAAACTTTCCTCGCTATTTCCTCTTTCAGGTTTGGGATTGTGATTAGTTCTCCTTGGTGTATTCTCTCTTAAATACAATTTTAGGATTTTTAAAGAGCTTTCCTAAGCAAAATTCCACATAAAAAATCTGAACTTTAAAATATTTTTTAAAAAACAGCAAAAATCTTTTTAGGCTGAAAAGAAGCAAATATTTCTTTTTACATGGCAAATAAACATTTAGAAAATTTTTATATTTCCTTGACTTCTTAGAAATAAATTATTATTGCAGAGGTGGATGTCAGCGATTCCAAGCAACCTTTGTTTTACAGAGACATACAACCAATAAATACCCTTAATACGATGGTGTGGAGTTACTCTCTCGACAGCAAATCGCCTACAGACATTCTGCATCAAATTTTAACAACTCAACGATTTGCTGATGATATCCTGTGACCATTTTCTAACAAGATAATGCCAAGCCCCACATGTTTCGTATATATTCCGTCTGCCACCATATTGTTGATGATTTTCTTTACCAGTAAGGTCATCTGGTCAATAAAAAAAAAAACGTATGGCACAAGTGGACCATCAAATTCGGGTCCCTGAAATGTCGCAGATTTGGAGTAACAAGTGATTAATGTTTAGAAAACTGTATTGCAAGTTGAGGTTAGGAATTTTTAAAACTCCTTATTTCGACAAGAATGCATTGCCACCAGAATTCAGCTATTAAGCATGCAATTTCTGGCCTTTGATGGGTTTTGCAGCTTTGAATTTTTACTTATTTAGTTAGGTGTATACGAGCTGTATACACATACGAGCATATGTATATAAAAACAGAGAAGGAGTATGTTATTATCTTTTGGATGAATAGCAAACACTTCTGAAGTTCATAAATCATTAAACTTCAGACTTTCAACAATAGTTGTTTAAGATTGTTACTTTAATCAAATTCTGACTGAGCACATTGCTTTCACATGCTACTAAGAAATTTTTCTATAAAACTGGAATATATACATTTCTACAAAGCGATATGGAAACAATTTTCCTTAATCGTATATTGTAATTCACTTTTCGGTCAAAATGTAAGGATTCCTTTCAGATTGTTTTAACTTAAATCCATCGCAACTATTTCAAAACATTGTTTGAGAAGAACTTGTTGTGAAAGCACTTTTGGAAAGACAATTGAACAGGTCTTTAGTGTTCTCTTTTAATGTAGGTACATCTCATGAATGGGCTAAGTATATAGTAAAGAGCAAACAGCCTCTGACTTTGATTATAAATTTTCTGTATGCTGTCTTGGTAAGACGGATTGCATATTAAAATACCACTATGCATACATTTTTCTACAGTTGGATGCTTTGAAATATTTCACAAACGTCCTTCGTTGTTGCTGTCCCTAAATCATTAAAAAATAAAACCAATGGATTCAAACGCCGAAGACTGGAAACATCCGTTACCATAGCAATAACAAACAATGATTGAATTACCCTTCTCCCAAACAACAAAACAATCCTTGTCTGAGGTAATATTGAATAATACATCAGAGCAAACCCTCTGTTATAAAAGAAATAGCAGGAAATAAATGTATGACAAATCATCATCACGATGCAATATATTCCACCAACACAGGTCTAGTTCCTGCCCAAGAGAAGTTCTCGAATGAGGAAACGACTTTTTCCTGTGAAAGGGAAAAATGCTTTCGAAAAACTAAGCTGTATATCTTCGGAAAGGTGATAGAAGCGAAACCTCGTTCGTGCAGCCCGGAGCCAAATTCGACAAATATGTTCACGACGAATCCCATTAGATCTCCAGCGATCCGAAGAAGATATTGTGCGCCTAAACTTTTAACCGATCTGCTTTTACCGCCAACCGCATTTTTACGGTACACCTAACAAGAAAGTCACGTGGCACTCCAAAACCTTCTGTCAAAAAAATAAAGACATCTATGAAGCAAAGAAAACTGAAGAAAAAAAAATCAACTCCGAGATAGGATAATTAAACCATTTCAATCTAATAATTTAAAAAAAAAAGAAAAGAAAAACAAGAACGGAAAGTTTTTTATGTTAATTGCTCAAAGGTTTCAGGAAGTGTTTTTTAAAAAGATGAGGAAAAGCACAGAGCATAGAGAGAACTTATGAGCATTTAATTCGAAATGAATTAAGCTTTCACAAAATGCCTTAAATTTCTGGAATATTTATAATGGATTAAATGAACTCAGTTTCATTCCATTTTATTTCCACATATCCAATTTCTTTATAATATTTATATAGTTGTTGAAAATGTTTATTATTTTTTTTATATAATTTTAACACAAGAACTCAAATTCTAATTTTATTGCTAATAAACACAATTTCTTTGTTTATACTTTACGAGTATTACTCAAAGGTTTAATTTTCAATCCGCTACATAGTCTCTAAGAATCAGGACACACCTTGTTTTTGCCTATACATTTGTTCTTTCAACTTATTGGTTATAAAATGCTGAAAGGGCTTGAATATCTCAAAAGTCTAAAGACATTTCTGAGGATTAAAATAATCAAGTCTTTTACGACAAAAATTAACCAACTCATCTATATATATTAACTATATATTATTATTGTAAAGGCAGTTTGAATTATAAAATTAAGGATATAAAATTATAAAATCAAGCAGCATTATAAAATTAAGGATAATTATCAAGTTCTATGCATTAAATTCTTGTATTTCCACAAAAGGTGGTAAATTCATGAATGATATATCAATAGTTTTTTCTTTAATAAGCAGAAAAGCCTCAATTATTACTCAATTATGAAAAGAAACTGAAAATAATTTTAAAGCAAAATTAAAATAATAATACAAAAATACAGCTGAATAATATTTTAAAATAGGTTGGTTTTCGTATTAGCTTGTGTATTTCATATTCCCCATTTCACTTAATCTCAGATTCCTTCAAGCAATAAATTATATACTTACAGAGAAATAAAACCCTTTCGTGGGAAAATTTCGTTTTTCTTCGAAAAAAGATACATTCCGTTCACAGACACCAAGAAATTTTTATTGTTTTTTAAAAATTCTATAAATCATTTAACATTTCTTAAGGAAATTCAGAATGCATTTTAACGACAAACGATACTTTTCATCTTATCTTACGCATTTTAATGTCATCCTAGAGAACTTCATCAAATTCTAGTTCCGGTTGGGCGATAACTAAATAAGAATGGTAAACAAAATTCCAGAGTGCAGTCATCCTTGGATGGCATTTTATCTCTCCTATAATAAGGATTGTCATTTCTGTCATCGGCAAGGAATAGGTACGGCCTCTTAATGCAGTTAGATAAAGTAAAAGTTACCTAATATTCTTAAGTTTTATCCTCTACCTTGACTGAATAGGATTAAAAAGATATTTATTACAGTAATAAATTGTTACAGGAGCTTTAAAGGATCCTTATTATCAATTTCTTCATTTTTTTTCGTGTGTGTGTCTCAATTTATTCAATTTTATTTTCGGAGAATTGCATAATTTTAGGGAATATAATTAATTCATTTGTTGAAAGATTATTTTTATTAAGAGAAGTATTAGTGATTCCAATTGAAATCGCCTGTTTTTCATATTGCTTTATTATTCCTTTACTTTCCACCTGTTTCTTTCATAACAGGTTAAAGAACAGGTGAAATATAAATAAAAGCATACTTGCTCATATATACATAATAAAAATGTAATAATTAAAGAAAAGTAAAAATACGCTTGTTTAACGTATCTTTATATTTCAAATATAATAAAGTACACTCATTTTTACATATATTCTGAACATTTGTATACATAAGTAATGAGGTTTTATTTGTAAACCCAATTTCTTTTTTAAACAAAAATTTCTCATTTTCGTCTCATCTCTCCAGTGCGATTATTTTATTTAAACACACAAACAGTATTCAATTGCTTTTTTTAGATATATAGAAATGAATAATTTATCTCATTCAATTTCTAGCAATTAAACTTCCTGAAACATGTTTAATTAATCTAATTTATTCACATTACACAATAGATTCTAAAAAGGAAACTAATAAGGATTCTAATAAGCAAACGTTTATAGGGATGGGGAAAGAACTGTAGGGTCAATACTTATAATAAAAAGAATTATTTTTTAAAAAAAGCTTATGAATATTTATTATTAAATTTTTTTTAATCTACAGTAATATATACAATAAGTATAAAAAATTAATATGTTTTAATAATTTTATACTTATTTATTAGGGCTAGTTCCATTTTTTGCAATTGCAAAATCTTTAAGCCAATTTCTATGTAAATTCTCATAAATATATTTTAGATGTACAAAATGTTAATAACAATTTTTAAATTTCGACGGAAATTTTTTGACAAGAAAAAAAGAAACATATCTTTAAAAGAATTTTTTTTTAATTTAAATTGAAATTATTTACTATACTATTACTTCAAAATTTGTCGCGAGTTGCATAAAACATCTAGATTAGATATTTGCTCATTAATGACCTAGGGAATAAAAATAAATAGGACGTTAACAGTTAAGGTATCCGACTACGTTCGGAACCGTGGTTTTGTAAAAGCGTATAAATGGAAAATATTTATGATATTTAGCGTCACTTAGATTAGACAATGCATATAAAATTGGGTTAAGAATAGTATTACAATAAAAAATTATTTAAGTACAATATTTTGACAAAAAATTAACTTAGAATAACCTTTTTTCCAAATGTTCTCCTTTTGTAAAAAATGCTTCTATTATATTAATATTTTGCCTGTATTCAGCTCAGACCTCTGTACAGAGGCTCAACTAGAATTTTTGAAATGCATAACTTGGAAGTCGGTTTATCCATGTTTTACAAAAACAGAAGGGAGAAATTTTAAGAAAATACGTCAATAATTATTTCAATTGGTTGTAACTCTGAAAACAATGTGAATTTTTCAAAACTCATAGTTGAGCCTCTGTACAGAGGTCTGAGCTATATACAGGCAAAATATTAATACAATAGAAGCATTTGTTACAAAAGGAGAACATTTGGAAAAAAGGTTATTCTAAGTTAATTTTTTGCCAAAATATTGTATTTAAATAATTTTTTTTTGTCATAATGTCCTTAAAAGAATTTTATACATGTATTCTAATCTAAGTGACACTAAATATCATGAAAATTATACATTTATGTGCTTTTTTAAAATCATGGTTCCGAACGTAGTCGGATACCTTAAGGAGCAAAAAGCATGCTCTTTCATCATAAGCAAATTAAGAATGTAAATAAATAATGAAACTGTGCAACATAATAGCAATACTATGTAGATTATTATTTTGAAAAACATGTAATATATACGTGCCTTTGATTTTGGTTCAAAAGTCAGGTGGAGATGGTTGTTCTACAAATCTAGACAAATATGAATATATATATATATATATATATATATATATGCCTGAAATGAAGGGATAGTTTTGGTACTTCGGCAATACGAGAATTGTTGATTCAACGAGGCATTCTAAAGCAGATAAGAAACTGTCTCGAAAAAAAAGAAAGGACCTCAAAAATGTAAAAGTTTGAAGTATGAGGTTCAGGAAGGCGCCACGTACAAACCTGGAGAGTTTTAATACCTTCCTATATAAATCTTTAAAAAGTTTTATTGCAAATATAAACTTTATTTTGCATTTTCTGAAGAATGTTATTTTTGTACATAAAATGGTTCAGTGTTACAGTGATATCTCCTTAAGTAAGGGAAATATTTTTATGAAAGTTTTTGAGTTTGTTTCTTGCTTCATAAAGAATGCTTTGTGCAAAAAGTTGAGAGTAATTTTTCAGTTAGGTTATTCTTAACGTAATTTCATAAAAAATAATAATAATTTTTTTTTTAAATTTTGAGTGGGTGTTTTTTTTTTTTTAACAATTGTTCTTTATAATTTTACAGTAAAACTTGAGGGTTTTTGTTAATAAAAAGCATAGTTAAACATTAAAGAATTGTAGTCCTGCAAAAATTTTATTTATTTTTGTAATATATATATATTTTTAGAGTTGTTAGCAAAAGAGCAAATTTTTGTAATATTTTGGGTCAAATTTCTCAATATTTTGAAAAATAATTTTTTTAAAAAAAAAATTGCTGTATTTTTATAGCTTTGCAACATACTTACTTAAGATATAACTATTAAATAATTATTTAAGTCATATTTTATAAAATTGTCTCCGAACCCCCTCGGATACCTTAACTTCAGAAAGAAGAGAAGACACTAAATTATAAAATTTCAAAATATAGATTTTTGCACGAAAATTAATTAATTAAACTCATTACGAACAATATGTACCAAATTTGATAGCAAACGATACGTGTAAAGTTCGAATTGAAAAAAAAATGTATTCATTATTATATTTAGCTTAAAAAGAAATTAAGGCATGGATTTATAAATATATTTTTACTTTTTTATCAAATATATTGATTCTTAATCATTTTATTTTATTTTATTTAAAACTAACATAAAGGAAGAAAAGATATTATGTTTACTTATTTAAGCTGTGTTGGTATCAGTTTTATATGTCAATAAATATAGATGATAATAAGACAGTGAAAACACAACATTTCAGTGAAAAATTTCAAGTTTTTCTTAGATAAAAAAAAAAAAAGAAGAATGTCAATACAAATGCCTTTAATAATTTTAAAAACTAACATTAGCGTTCTCCAATAAAGTATTAAAACATTCGATACTTACGTATTTATTTAAATCTTCAAGGTAAACATTCGGTTTAATTATAGAGCTTATTTATATTAAAGAAAAATTTTCCACAGTTTTTCACAAACCTATAATGCTCAGTTATTCCATTGAGTCTTCATTTTTATCTGTATTTTTCTTTCAGACAAAAACCATTTTGTCCTTAGATTTTGAAAATGAAAACTTACAACATTTCATTAAAAAAATCATAAATACAAAATTGTACCATAGAGTTACGAAAAGAGGAATTGTACACTAGAAAAAATAATATAGACATTCCCATGTGATAGGTGTCATAAGTGGCTCAATACTCGAATTCAAATAATTTTAGAATAAAGTTTATTTTTATACTTGTAAATTCATATCCATCCCTCTCTTTTTGTCTGTCTCTACCAGCATTTGTTACTTTTACTACAATTAGATGGAATAATATTTATGCGATTAGAGAAATACTTCTGAAAATTCGTCTAATGATTATTCAAATTCAAAATAATCTATAGCACTAAAATATAGTTCAAATTGTTTTTAAATGCGTACTCATTTCCTTTGTATACAAAAATATTAAAAATATTTTTGAATACAAAGATAAATCACACTTTTCTAATAATCCCACTTATTTTTTCTCACTGAACAATATTCATTTTAAAACCAATATTTGTCTCCCTTAACAAGTAAATTTTAAATTTTTAAAACTTTATTATCTTTAAATGCATCAAAGGGCTAAGGTTAAGCCGAACTCGCAATACCCATGACAGAAGTTTAAGTCTCTACATATGAGCAGGCACTCTGCAACCCATTCAACCCATATTTAACAACTTACAGAAAACATAGATTTTTTCGTCACCAAATTAAATAGTTTACTTTCAATAACAGTGAAAAACAAAATTAATCTTCCATTAGAACATAAACACTGGAACATACTTTAAAACAACACTAATATGATTTCATTTTCCCCAAAGAATATATTATTTCACAACTACTAACATTTTCTTTAAAAATTTTAACTTGTTTTAAAAATTTATACATGTTTTGCAATATGTTGAATAAATTAGCACTTTTATTGGCTTCGTTTTACAGTATAAAACGATTTATAAAAAACATTCTCTCTTTATAAGTACACTCGAAAGCCGAAAAACGCAGTAATACACACACAAGTTCACGTTATAACCTATAAAAACATTAAATATCGGTCAAAATAAACCTATTTACATCCCAGCAAAAACAAGAAAGACCCAAATGCCGAACTAGCTCCAAAAGCACATTTTTTTCTACCTTTTCTACCGAGCCATAAGTTTTCATTCATTGTCATATCTTTTTCCCGCCGTGTGGTTAACATTCAACACTATTCACTATTTAACAAATACCTTGTACTTTTCACGATGATCCACAATAAATTTCCTGTCCTGTTTGGATCAGAATACTAAATGTAGCTTTCCCATTCCATTTCTACGTGTTTTCATATTTACTTTTTTTTTGGTTTACAATTTTTTTTGTTTATTTACTGTCGTTTTTCCTTGACGGTTTTGTGTCGGAATGTGACGCCCAGATGAGCTGTCTAGCATCCTGATGAATCGGCAATGGGTTCTGTAATCGGCACACTTTTGTTGGTGTTGTTCTTCCAGCATTTAGAAGCCCGCCAACGCCTATGGATCGATTTGAGCTCCCGCCTACCATCAACGCTGCATCACCTTGTACTGAGGATAACTTTCACTTTCACAGCGATGAGATTATGCAATCAATATTAGATGTGTGTGTAAAATTAGATATGTGGTAAATATCCTACGATCATCGTAATTATATAATAATTTAGAAAAAATACTCACGTATACACACATTTATATAATACTTATTAGCTTTAATAAAATTTGAAATTGGAAAAAAATATACAGAAATTTTCCACAGAATTTCTCTAAAGAAATATTATATTACACTTTCTATTTCTTCAATGTAAATGTAAAATAAATAAAAGAGTTGTAAAGGCATGCTTTCTAGTATTAACCTATTTAATAGAAATATTGGTATAATACAGACCTAATATTAAAAGTTGATATTTTTATACAGGGGTGAGTAAATAGCGAAAAGCGGGCCACATGCAGCCCCCCAAGACAAGTCAGAAAACCAAGCAATGAGAAAATGTTCTCTATATTTGGGTCGAGATATATTAGTGAGCAAAGTTTTTCTTGCATGAAGATCAACAAAAGTAAGATGCAAGTTGCCAGACATTAACTTGCAAGGTGTGATCAGAATTTCAATAAATAATCTCAGTGGCGTAAGGAAGAATATTAAGGGGCCCCTTGCAAATTCGGGTTTTGGGCCCCAGTCGGATATTACAATGGACTGCAAAACCATAGGATAACATAGGTTTATGAATACCTAGAATCCTGCCTCCCCCCCCACGATGCAGGGGCGTACATACGCCACTGAATAATCTCACTCCTCAGTTTAAAAAAAATGTACACAACTGCAACAGGGTACATTTGTCTCATTAAACTGATTCTAAAACTAAATATGCTAGTAGCTAAAGGTGGCAAGAAATTGGCACAGCAAATAAATTGAATAAAATAATTATCAGTTTACTTAACTTAAATTATTGATTTTTATAGTACAATTGATACCTCTTCTGAGATGCAATGTTAACTAATGAATGCAATCATTTTAAAAAATTGCAACCCTCCGGTGTCCTCCGCTTCCACAATGTGGCCCTCGAGGCAAAACAATTGCCCATCCTAGATTTTATACATTTCGGCAAGGTTACAATATACAGAATTAGACTTTTAAATCCCACTAAGGAATAGTTACATGATACAGTAAGCAGTATATGAAACATTTTTCAAGTTTAAAACAAACAAAAGAAAAATTAGGAAAGAATGAAAAGAATTAATTAAGAGTTAGACAATCATTATCCAAAAAAGGATGGACGCACTTTCTAACAGTAATAACCGAAGAAATTATTTCACATTAAATGTATGAAAAATATGCTATGTGTAAAATTTTAAAAGGATATTCAAGTATGAATCATTAAATCAACAAAAAATCATGATAGATTTCAAACTAAGTAATTAAAATGTAAAATTTTCAAATATTTTTACAGTGAAATAATACATAAATTAAAACCGCAATCATTTGAAAATTTTCATGATGCAAAATCTGGAATCAGTCAATAAATAGATTCGACGTACACTTGTAATAAATCAAACAAAGACTTGTTTCGACTCATATCTGTGTAAATCACTTTTAATTATGTTTTGTTATGTAGAGAAAGTCGGCTATTTTTTTTTTAATGAAATATTTTCCCCCCCCCCCCCCTTACTTATTCTGTCTTTATTTCATTTTTTTTTCGGATTTTTGGGTGACAAGAGAGGGGGGGGGGTGAATGGTTTAATTGAAGTAAAATAGTTGCCCTTTACTTTCATAATTTTTTAAATAATTAACAGGAGAAAAACAAATAGTAACGAATGACAAATTGAATTTGATTAAATAAAGAATTGAAATATATATTTAAAAAAAAAAAGATAAAGCATTTTGTGATCAGTTAAATAAAATGACAATCGCATATGATTCAATGCGTTACATAAAACATACACGACATTTTCTACTTCATACAAATTTAGCATTTTTGAAATTTCATTATTATTTATGATTCATAAGTGAAACTATAATTTATATTTGAATATACTCCATAATATGCTGAAATGCTACCATTTTCAAGATTGACATCACATATTGCAAGTCTCTTATCTATAGCACAGAAAGATTCAGAAAGCTTTTCAAGTAGTCCCATCCAAATATCAACGTGATCATTTTTTTTAATGAAATTCATTTATTTACATTAGAATCAAAGTTTTGCTTTTTTGAAGAAAGGTAATAAGTTATCCAGGTAAAAAGTTTCATTCACTTTGATTGTTTCATCAAATAATGTTTGAGTTCATACTTCATGGTATTTTTAAGACAGAGTAAGTAAAATGCAGTAAAATTTAAAATATTTGTAGAGTCGTCTTCACATTACAAAATTCAACACTCTTTTGATACACAAATACGGTATGCTTTATTTTCATTTTTTTAAAATTAAAATACCTCTTTTAAGGTATCCGATTACGTTTGGAACTCTGATTCTAAAAAAAGCGCATAAATGGATAATTTTCATGATATTTAGTGTCGCTTAGATTGGAATACATGTATAAAATGGTTTTAAGGACATTTTTACAAAAAAAAAATCATTTAAATACAATATTTCGGCAAAAAATTAACTTAGAATAACCTTTTTTCAAAATGTTCTCCTTTTGTCAAAAATGCTTCTATTATAATAATATTTTGTCTGTATATAGCTCAGACCTCTGTACAAAGGCTCAGCTATGATTTTTGAAAAATTCACATTATTTTCAGAGTTACAACCCATTGAAATAATTATCGGCGTTTTGTTCTTAAAATTTCTCCCCTTTGTTGTCGTAAAACATGGATAAACCCACTTCTAAGTACTATATTTCAAAAACTCTAGTTGAGCCTCTGTACAGAGGTCTGAGCTTATACAGGTAAAATATTATTATAATAGAAGCATTTTTCACAAAAGGAGAATATTTTGAAAATGGTTCATTCTATGTTCATTTTTTGTCAAAATATTGTACTTAAATAATTTTTTATTGTAATACTATTGTAATACTCTTAAAACAATTTTATATACATTTTCTAATCTAAGTGACATTAAATATCATACATATCCATTTATACGCTTTTGCAAAATCACGGTTCCGAACGTAGTCGGATACCTTAAGCAGAATTTAACGCGTTTCCCTCTCGAAGATTGCAAGGATATATTAGAAAAACATCCATCAATAATAATAATTATACAATGGATATATTTCTTACTTCCGGGACAATCGCTAGAAACATTCAAAAATCTATCTTCTTACCAAGAAAGGGAAACTCAACTATATATAGAAATGAACCTGACCCTACATACACAAACTTTCCATTCCATCTCATAAAATACCTTCTTTTTGAACCAACCCTGCCCAACCCCTCGAGGAAGGCAACTCCAAAGGTACAATAACCATACTAGACTGTGGATGCCGGTTATACCTAGTGGAGCAGTGAGTCCGCCAGGTGGTTTCCTTTTCCCCAGGCTCAATAACAAAAATAAAATAACGTTGAAAAATATAGGGGACGCATACTGGGAGGGACATAGGGGATATGCGTGCATGAAGTGATTATGCACCCAGAATACGATAGTAAAAAAGGGGGAAATCCGTAGTGAGCACATCTACAGCTGGCCGAAGCCACAAAGAATAGTAGCCTTCTGTTACCAGTACGTATGACTTCGTTGATTGTGTCAGTGGAGTTTATAGACGACAGGGTGGTTTAAAATAGTCGCCCTCATGAAGTTTCAATGCAAATGTTTTTTATTTAACGATTTGCGTGATACAAAGAAAGGATTAATTTGAATGAATGAAAATCTTGGAAGTTGGCCATTGAAAAGAATGTACGCATTTAGTAAAAAGTTTTAAGACTATGCTTTCTGAGTTTTTGCAAATTAGAACGATGATATAAAAGCTTTTTTGAGAATAACAAGTATTTGGCAAAGTCTGTAAGAATATAAAATTACCACAGAAAATATATCAATTCAATATACTGTTTGATTGCCTCAATAAATGGAGTTCGTTAAACTTAAATAGTTACAAAAAATCTGTACAGTATAATGCATAAAAAAAAAGTTAAAAACGATGTATTTGTGTGTGATTTCAAAATAAAGAGAAAATGCCGATAAGTCTCAAAATTTATATTTGCTAAGCAATGAAATTCTGAAATACTGATTTCGATTTTAGTTAATTTTTAATATAAATAATTTATATCTCTTTAAAATGATTTAAATGCCGTATGATATATCGAACCCAGATTAAGTACGACAATTATTTAACTAAGCTACACAAGGAATGAAAATAAAGAGATGATGAAGCTGCGGTAGCAGTTTTTGTTTACTAATGTAAATTAAATATCTTTTAATAAGTCAATATTTTTTTTTATCGTTTTAAGTCCAAACACAATAATAAAATATTCAGAAACTTTGTTTAAAACTGTATTGTTTTAACAATAGAGAGAATTATTTCAATGAATTAATGATCGTATACCCAAGTATACCATTTTGTTCTAAAATGATACACATATATATTATTCCCGTCAATTCTGTATATTTAACATACCATTTAAGTTAAAGATAAATGTAAATAGTCTCTTTTTTTTTCATTAAAAATTTCCATTTGTTCCTTTATTATAAGAATTTATGAACCTGTCAAAAAGAAATGTAAATAAAATTCTATTTGATATCTTTTATTATAAATCTGATATTTGTCACCGATTTTCAAAATAGCAGAAAATTTTCCCATCTTTCTCACAATAAAGGTGAAATTAGCATGATGCCAAAAAAAATTCAAAAAATGGAATAATAAATGAATCTTCCATTTGTAGATTAGCATTAAAAGAAAAAGAAAATTGTTTTAAAATAATCGAAAACCCCGAAAGAAAAAAATATAATATGTATTTTTTTTTTCAAACAAAAACAAAATCAACTCTCATCTCCAAAAAACAAAATTTTACCTTAATTTTTAACGAGATGGAAAAAATAAGGCAATTTTTATCAGACATCTTACAGACAGCCTTCTCAGCGAAATATTTCCTTAGTAGAAAAAACTAACGAAACAATAGAAGAAAATTGTTACAGAATTACGAAAGATCATGAATTTTACGTAAAATATAATTTATGTGTCATTTAAAACAATGAAATGTCACTCCAATTGTTACACTTAAGTCTCGTCAGTTGTAAAATATTTCATTTTTTATAACTACTTAATACATAAAAAAAATATCCAACATGAAAACTTGCGCATATTTATAGTCTGTTAACTTTAATTTTAATCAATTAATAATTTACGACCTCTTAATAACCCTTTAAATATAGACGTATAATAGTATAGAGACTTTAAATATATCACTACAATTCATCTTATTTTTTTAAATAAGTATGTTATTTAAAATATCAAAAAATACAAATTTGAACTAACTGAGTCAAATTGTAAGAGGTAATTAAAAGAGTGTTAAGTCATTTGGGCATGGTTTGCTATGACCTACATTAGTAAAGTATTCAGGTGCCAGTTACTTTAATGCACTTCTTTCCAATGTGTAATTGTTACGTTAATTTTTTTTACTAATTGATGCAGTCGTTGTCTCAATGTGGTTTATATTAAAAGTGATCTGTTTCGTTTTTTTAATCTTTTTGGATGAAAGGGAGTAAGAAATTACAGTTTTCGTGTACAACGGTGATCTTATTTTCTGATACTGTGTATTATTCACATCTATAGCATAACTTTCTTATAATTAGTTCTTATATATGCACTGAATACTGTATATATAAAAGGGGTTCATATTTCAAAATAAATGAAGAAAAGTTATTTTTCATTGTGTGACGAAAGGTAATGCAATTTTTGTGAGCATATATTTAAATATCATTAACATATGCAACAGCTATTTCAACTAATAAAGCTAGTAACTAAGAAAATCGCAAATGTAACGAAAAAGTTTTTTTCTTACTCTCTTAAGCTGATAAAAATATATATATTAACTCTTTTTTTAGAGTAATGATGAAACTAAAATAATATTAAGAGACTAAAACTAAAAAGACTAAATAAATTCCAGTATTCTCATTTTTTTCAGAGGGAATGTAACATTTTCGAACGAGGAATAAAAATTGCTCAAATTTACATAAATTATGCATTATTTAGTTTTATTTTATTTTATTTATTTTTGAAAAAAAAACCCGTTTTTTAAACGTATTTTATAACAAAAAGAAAAGATATTCCCACAAATTTGCTGAAGCCTTTGCATACAACTTTTAAACGACACAACATCAGATCAAAGATTCATTCTTCAGTATTCACATGAAAAGAAATGATATCATATAAATCGTACAGAAATAAATGTTTTTAACTTGAATTGATTTCAATTTAACCTTAATAACATTTCAGCTGTGTGTACTGCAGGAATGCCCAAATTTACAACAATCCTACCTTTTCAAAAGATGAATCAACGTTTACATTTACCAAGTACAAACAAACTTCCGATTTCCTCTTGAAATTTCACAATGGCCTTGACAATATTCTTGTACAAAACGACGAGCATCCACATTCATATTAACTTGGCACATCGTTGAAACGAAATCCAGTACTTAAATTACTTTCAAGTAACAAAAAAAAAACTATTTTCATTAAAACTCATTAAAGAAGATAACTCCTTATAAAAACGACCTTGACGACATTCTTCTCTCAAAAAAGGAAAAACTTATCGTTCGGGGTGGAAAAAGAAGGAACTGGGGTTATAGAGAATTGAACAGACAAGCGCATACTTATTCAGGAAGAAAAATGGAAGATAATTCTCTTCGAAACGTTCCCGGAATTCAAGGCTGAGAATGGAGAAGAAAAGGTATCCGATGGCAAACAATCCACAAAATAATATTCCTTTGTTTGAATTCAGTATTTAAAACAATAGAGTTATCTAAACATATGTATAAGTATTATGTAATCACAAGCTTTAATTTATTTAACCCCTTAAATGGATGGATCGTGAGAAAATAATCATCTTCACAAAAATCTAGTAAATCTTGTAATGACATATAAAAAGTTTACAGACAAGCATTAAAGGTATCTATGTAAATAGAAATAGAAATATTTTTCAAACATATTCTATTGAATGTCTGCTATTTTTTGCTATTATTAAAGATAAACATAAGATAGTGAAATATGTGAATTAGTTTTCCCTCTATTCATAAAGTAAAAAATTATATATATATATATATATATATAAGGGGGGTCCTGGGAGTCCGGGCCCCCCCCCCCCAAGCCCTTAATTTTTTTTCCGATTGGTTATAATTTAATTAAATATTTGTTATTAATGATTAATTTTATTAATTAATGCTAATTATTTATTCAAAAATTGGTTTTTTACTGTGTTTTGTTCCTGAAAATCGACAAAATCAAAAATAGCATGATACAAGAATGATGAACTTTCAACCCCGCCCCCCTTCTTGAAAAATTCCTGTGTGCGCTACTGATTATATGTATAATTAAAAGGAGTAATTAGTCCTTTTATAGAAAGATATTGTAATCAAAATTAATTATCTTTCTTTAAAAAAAAAAAGAAATTTGTGAGCTTTTATTAAATGTATGCAAAGCAAGAGCATGCGCCATCCTGTATGAAATGCCTACCTTTCATTACATTCTTTACAAAATCTAGTTATCTAAATTTTAATTTAAAAATACATAGCTAAATTACAAGCATTATTGTCTATCTGCAGCATATAACTGCATTTCAGTTGTAAAATATGTTTCCTTATAATGAAATAAAGCAAAAACACTAAATTGAATTCTTGAAAATTTTATCTATTTTAAAAATTCAAATTTTCTGTTTAATTTCTAACCTAAAAAAGAAGTATAAACGTTTTCAAAATAAATATCAGTTGTACCTGATATTTGTTCTTAACAATACCAGGCACAACTGATAATTGTTCTTAACAATATCAGAAAATTAATTTTAGAAAAACATAATGTATCACAATTAATTCTTCGGAAAAATAATTATACAAGTAACAAGCAATACAGAAAATTAATTTTAGTTTAGAGCTTTTTTTTTTTTCATTTCATTTTTCCCGGCACAATTTTCTATTTATTAAATTTGGAAAGCGTCTTTCAATTTTTTTTTAAGTCATTATGGTTTAATGAAGCGATTTTTTTACAGTGAAATATAATTTACAATCCACTCTTTCATTAAGATCACATATAAAAGAACATTAATAAACACACTAGATGTAAAATTATATTAATCACAGCTCTTACCTTCCCTGTAGCTTTCTTGTATCGCGTAATAGCAAGATCCATCAATTTCTTGACTGGTAGATCTCCTTTTCCACATGGCACTATGACGCGAACAGATCCAAAGTTCACTGTCACTTTCATCTTTTTCTCCCAACCAACTTCCTACCTTATGACGTCACAAAATCATCTGTAGGCCCCTCCCCCCATCCAAAATCCACTGAAATGGAAGATCAAAAAAATTCTCTAAATATCCTCACATACTTTCAGTATCGAGTTCTCAAGTTTTTCGCTTCAGCGATGTTCACCGCGCGACGTGCCGAACCACACAGCCACAGGGAATCCTTTTTTTTTCACACACTCGTTGGGAAAATCGGTTACAGAATTATTGCTTGGAACAAAATCTAGAGCTGGAAGAAAAAAAGAATTTTAGCTATCTCTTCAAGCTCGAATTGCCACTGTCACTCTCCCATGTTGAGATGTTTTTTATCAACAACAGCTCGCCCATGAAGACTGAAAACCAGTATGAGCCCAGGCTCTTAAAATAAATAATCTTGATCATATATCAAGGATGTTGTCAAATAATCAATTTATAGCATCGGTTGATAGATATCTGGTAACATTTATGGTTGTCAAACAACAATTACTGAATCACTTTATCTCTTCAATCTACAAATCCTGGAACTTCAAACATTTCAAAAGAATATTTTTTAATCGTCAGTGTAACAGATATTCGCCTATTCTCCACTTATACCGTAATGTACTTGAACAACAACAACAAATTGTAGCAATATAAATAATATTCAATCAACAAGAATTTTTAGCCAGAAAATAAAATTGTAACAATCACAAACCAAGCGATTTCATAACATATGCATCTTAAGTTTTGTCCAAGAATATCCTTTAGATGTCAGTAAAAAAAACATTTAATTTTCGCAAAATAATAATTTCCAAGACTTAAATTAAAAATAAAAAACACTGCCTTCTGAGAAGAGTATATTCTTCATAAAGTTTTCATACTGAAAATCCAAGGGAGAAAAATCAAAGTAACGATACCTTAGAAGAGCAAAAGCATTCACGAAAAAGATGACCATTAACCGTAAACATTGTTGCAAATCCAGAACCTCGAGGTTGGAGAAAAAAGATGTTAAGAGTTTGTCCTCTCAATCAAAAATCTGAAAGGGAACTTTTCGAGTTACAGTACACTAGTTTCCAGATGCAATAGTAATAAAAATATTCCTGAGCATCCTTTCTCATGAAAAACGGCTGATAAGTCTTTGTTACTAATCCACAGTTATAAATTCAGTCACACGCGGTCGAAAGTTTTCGAACTTAGCCAGCAGCGCGGTTCGAGAACACAACAACTTTAGGGTTGCCGTGAAAAAAAAGTTGTAATTGATGGAGGTGATGCCAAATTGCGCCGCAATGGCGCCAACTTTTAAATGGAATACAATACTACGGATTGAATTTTTATTGAAAACCTGAGTATTGTGAAAGCGGATAAATTTCGCGAGATGTGCTTTGTTAAGAGTGAAACAAAAGTAATTTTTTTTTTCAAGGAAACTTTTTTCCCCTTTTTCAGAAGTTGTATTAGAATACAATATTATTTTGCAATGGGGCAAGATTTAAATTTACACCTCCTCTGATAACAAAAGAAATTTAAGAAATACTTAATATTAGAGACATGAAGTTTCATTCATCAAAATTTTGATGGTGAGATGTTTTTTCTTTAAATTATTTAAGGGAATACATCTCGGAAGTTCGCCTAATCAGAATTTTGAATTCTGTAATAAAAATTTTTATAACGTAATAACATTTTTTTTTCATTCTGAGTCAGATTAAAAATAAAAACGCTTAATAGGTCAGTCCACAAAAATTTTAATAATAAATAAAAATGTAAAAAAAAAAATATGTGAATTGCAAGAACAAGATATTAAAATAACATCAAACTTAGAAAACGATATTTTTCATTGAATACAAAAATACTTGTTTTACGAAGGCTCGTGATTATACATTTATGTGCTTAAAAGAAGCTTACGTTGCTTAAACCAATTGTCCCCCCAACTCCTGGGCCGCGGACTGGTGCCGATCCGTGGATCAAACGTTACCGAGCCGCCAAGGAACAATAAATTATACCAATTTTATTTACTGTGGTGTATTTTTCGCGGGTTATACCGCTTTCCATAGAAATCACTTTATATTCATTTTTGGTGTAACTGTATTTTATACTGAAGGTATATTTTAATACAAAATTAAATTAAAAAATTATTAAATCAAAACAATCCAAAATATGAACAATCAACGTCTCTTGATCCCATCAGCGGGCCACGGTAAAATTATCAAACTTTGAGTGCTCCGCTGCAATAAAAAGGTTGAGGAGCACTGGCTTAAACGACTCGCGAAATATGAATTTAATTTAGACAGCACAATTTAGCAACTTGATTGATTCATTTTAATTCACCATACACTTTGAAGCAACATTACGGCTATTGGTGACGGGACTCGTAATTTTGAACTAGGGTCAAGTAACTGAGATTTTTAAAAACCTGTCCCTCAGTCTGCAATGTTTATAGATATTGCAGTATCCATTTCTTTATTATTTCCAAAATTTTATTTACCCATTTTAATCTTTAATATTCGGTTATCGTAAAATCCGGCATATAAAGAGCTCTTTTAATACAAAAAAATCAGAGCGAAATTTACGCATGCGCATTATGCGCTGGATATAAAAATTATGGCTTTAAAAAAAACGATGAGTATAAAAAAAAATTAGACTTCTGCATAGATCGGAATACTGTTTATTTAAAAAAGACTCATACCTAATGAACTTAAAAAGCTGTTGCTCTAAAAGCGTGCTATTTTTTTCAACAGCCTTTGAATAAATGACTTCAAAACTTAAGAGCATTCTACACATACATTTCAGGCTCCTTCGTAAATAAGGCCGATCCTAGAGTGTTGGTCGCTCTCGTGCAAAGTCCTAATGTGCCGCCCCTCTACAGAATTTTTCATATTTTGACTAATGCTTAACGTTGACGTAATGAACTCATTAAGCTGTATGAGGGTAAAAAGTAAAACATTAATAAAAATGCAAACAGATGCAAAAGTTACATCTTTCCTCCATTTTGTTTTTCGAAATTGTAAGGCTATTATTAAATTGAAAACTTTTAACTTTTCCAAATTCATATTGAATTTAAACACTCTTATGTCTTAGGAAATATTAACCATATTAGATATTTTCGTAAAGCAACCTCGAAAAATCATTTTTGAGACACCTTTGTTAAGCATCGATCAACAATGCGCCGCCAGGGTCGTTGATAAGAAAAAAGAGCTTTTTCTATTGCGGTATTGCCGGCTCTTCCAAGAATCTTGTCATCAAATGAAGGATGTGCGTAAAGCACGTCTTAAGACTGTTTGAGGCCCTGGGCCCGGAGAAATCTTAAGATTTGTTGAAGCCCTGGGCCCCTATGCAAAAGTAGGCACTACCTGAGATCTTTAAAAGTAGACAATACATAGCAGGCTTTGTCAAATACTTGTTCAAACGGTTATTTGAAACAAATAAATGTGCACGATTCACAATCTCAAAAACCTTGGCATAAATCCGCTCGACTGATGGAGGCATTTCGACTACATGAGTTGAATGATTGTTTATGGCATTAGGCCTAGGCCTAGACATGGACAACGGTCATCACATAATAATACAGTCTTGCCACTTTTGCCACTTGACATGTAGTTTGAAACTGACTGTTTTTCAGAGAATATGTTCGGAAATAATATTTGACCATTAAAATAATACGGATCATAATCTTATTATGACAGAGTCGAGAATGAAACAAGTCCCCCACCGGGAGTGAGGCCTGGGCCCGGGCCCAGTTGGCCCATGCCTTAAGACGTCCCTGGCGTAAAGAGTAGACAAAGGACCACCATACTGTGCTCTAACATTCTATTTTTCTTAAGCTATGCTGTGCTATCGAGAAACTTAAACTTATTTTGATTTTTTAATAACTATTTAAAATTCAACATATTTATTCGACTTATTTTAAGTTTTATTTTGAGAAAATCGTAAGAAATTTTGCTTCATTGAAAGAATTATATACGGGCGGTGGCCGCCATTGCTTTGACCGCCTACGTGCGGTGCAGCACACTCTGCGCACCTGCAAGGATCGGACTTGTTCGTAAAAAAGGGGGTGCGCGTTATACAGAGAATGTACCTAAAAATTAAAAAATGCGACTTCAAAGTGTGGGTGCGTGTTATACGGTGGATTTTACTTTAATTATTATCTCTCAAATATATATAGAGAGTATATATTAAAAATTACGTGTGTGTCTGATGAGATTAAGATGAATAAATGCTTAATAAATGCCAATAATTTTTTTCGGATAAATCTTTTCTTGAATTGGTCTTATACCTCTCAAGCTAACGCATAATCTATAAAAACGTAACTGTCAAGTATATTCCCTATAAAATAATGCAAACCAATATAAAATCGAATATTTCCTTTAAAAAAAATTATTTTCTATGGTACATTACATTTTTTTATTCTTATGAAGCATTTATAGATAGTTAATGGATTAAAAATATGGTTGAATAAGCGCTCGAAATTCTTGAAGCATTTCAGAAAAATATCTATGAAGTGAGATCCAAATAACACATAAGATATGCATGACAATTCTCTCATATCTTCAAAACAAAAATACCATTGAATAAAGAAAATAAGATAACACTTTATATCTTCAGGAAACTAGTCGAGCATTTTTACAAACGATTGAAAATAGTATAACCATTGAATTTTTAATCCTAGTAAATGAAAATATAAGAGAAAGAAAGAGCAATTCAAGATGAGATTTCTCTTTCAAAATGGATTAAATAATATTATTTTTTTACTTCATGAACACGAAGTCGAGTTTAATCTGATTTTAAAAAAAAAATTGAATAATATCAGATGTTACGATTTCTTCAGGAGCTATAATTCTATTCAATATGCCTATTTCCGAATGAAAGAAGCTTTAAATCTTTGAAAAAATATTTCTGATATCCGCATTTAATGTGTTTAATATACAATTTCATACTAATCTCTATATATTTAAATGTTAAATTTATGTAAAAGTTCAACTCTTAAGTCACTTATATGACTATTTCACGCTTTTGGAAAGAATGAACATCTGGCAGTTTTAATACAAAAAAATGACATTAGAAAGGATTAAAAACGAAAAAGAAAAAAAAAAAGAAATTTAAAAAAGGAAGAAAATTACAAATTCAAAATTATTTTATTTTATAACGGATTTTGAAAGAATATAATTAAATGTAGTCTTATAAATTATAAATGATATTGCATGGATATCTTTATTTTTAAAATCTGCATGCATAAACAGCAGTTGTAACGTGGTAATATATATTAACATTCATTAACGTCCCAACTCTTAGCACCAACAGACAGAAAACTCGAGCAGCTGAATGGAGCGACGTTAATATTCACTAACTCAGATAGAATACTTGTACCAGTTTCCTCTGGCGGAGGAATGGAAGCCACAAGAAAGTGAATCATTAGGTTGCTTAGATATGAGTGGAGTATCGCGCGAAAAACTCTCCCAATGCTGCTAATTTTTTTTTTTTCTTTTTTTGTAAAAAAAAGAGCATAGAACATAGAATTGTATTTAATTTAGAAGCTAAAAGAGTGCTTATGTACAGAAATTAAATTATATTAAGGCAAAAAATGGATCACATCTGTGCATTGGGAATTATTTCTGAATCGTCATAATGATCACACAATTATACTATAGTTATAGCTATATACAGTCGAAACTCCTTATTACGAACCTCTATATTGCGAATTTTCCTATATAGCAAATCTTTTCCTGGAAAAAAGAACATTTCGCGATATTCTTCTTAAA
>BMAV01012643.1:196102-212993 GCA_019973955.1 Trichonephila inaurata madagascariensis
ATTATTTTTCTTGTGAAAAACATAAAGAGAAAATAGTTCAGCATTTCTCACGTTTCTCAGGATTTATTCAACTCATAAAATAGGTTGTCCTAATTAATGTTTAGAGCTAGAAAATTGTTTATTACACAAATATAAAATTACTAAAGGATACTTTAATAAGTTAAATTTCATTGGAATACTAACATCCCCCATACATTTGTATGTATATAAAGTTTTCTGTGAATATACTTTGTGATTTATATATGGTTATCTTCTATTATATCCTAGTCCTTGTCATTTGACTGTGGTTTAAAATCATGAGGTCTTAGCTACATTAGTAGCTCTAAGCAATAAATCAAAATATTTATTATTCAACTTTAACTAGGATAAATAAAATTTGCCGAAAAATATTGAACAAAATACAAATGTACCATAAACGTGGAAAATTCTCTTTCACAACTTTAATATTTTTATAGTATCTCTAAAAATTTGCATTCAGAGTCAGTCAACTGAAGTGTACTTAATTGAAAGAAATATAGCCTTTTTCTTGGTAAAAATAATGAAATTGAATTTATTATTTTTATCGAAAAATGAACAAATTATAAATTAGAATTTATAATGAATTTGCTTTTGCGTAAGTCAGCATAAGTAGACAATGTGTAAAAAGTATGTAATTTTGTTAGAAGTATTCACTCTTACATAAATAAGCATTTATTAATTTTAGATATTTATTTAATTTAAAAAATTTTCTTCATAAAACAAGAAGGACTCATTAATATATATATATATATATATATATATATAGTCTCCTCACTCAAATTTAAGAGATCGAAAATCGGATTTTATTATTTAACTAGCTGAAATACCAAACATTGTATGAGAATGGAATAGTATTTGTTGTAATAAAACTTTGTTCTTTGATTATTACAAGTTCAATTTGTAACAATTTTTTTCATTTTTATGGAATTTTTGTACATATTAATTAATTAAAGTATACACATGGAGATACGTAAGAAATGTTTAATTTCTTACATAAATTATTTTCAATCCATTTAAGAACTTATACTTAGTATTATTTTACTTTAATTACTAAAATGTATTTTCGAAAATTCTTTCCTGATGAAATCGGTCATTAAAATTAATATAAACACGCATACAAACGTTTTTTACTTCATATGCTAGTTTACTAACAAGTGAATTGACTTCTTAATTTAGATATATATATATAAAAAATCTAGAAAATTTAAATCAGATATAAATATTATATTGCCATTGAATTAAAATATTTTTTCTTTGAAAAAAAGAAGATAGTTAATGAAATTGTTATGACATATAGTCATAAAAAGGATGTAATTCTATTCTTCAATAAGCTAAAACGACTTAAGGGTATACAAGAAATAGACAGTTCTGAAGAACAGAGCAAGGGCATAATACTATCTTCGGAAAACATTATATGATTCTCCATCCTTATCACATAATTCAAGTTAAGGGACTTAGTAGCTGGAATTTTGGTCAATCTTCCTCATCCTCTCTCATTTTAACAATGTTATAAATCAGATAAATATTACATTGTCTTCAAGATACTCAGTTGCTACAAAGAAAGTTCTCCGAAAAATCAAACACAGGAACTTCTACGAACAATCAACTCAACTCATCATTGACTTTCATTCAAAATGACATTAAATGAAACCGAAAACGAGACTGATGATTGTCGAGGGCGAAATTCACGCTGTCGTTGAATGAATGAACAGGAGCGGAAATGATCCGTGATCTCGGATGTGGACGTCAACCCACGCCCTACACTCGCGATAAAAATATGGCAAAGTGCCGAATTTCTTGACAAAAAAGAAAAAAAAAAAGAAAAAAAGTGATAGCTTCCGCATGAGACGAGCTGAAAACGACGCCCCAGGAATAAAAGTGCGATGAAACAGGTGACTGAAGGAGAATGGGCAACGGATGCCTTGTTTAAAGAGGCCAAGGACATGTTTCTGGCATACCTTTGCCTATCATGCTTACATCGACGCCCGGTTGGTTATTGTCGCGATGTGTCGTGTGTGTGTGGAGCATACATATATGGTTTAAACAAGGATACTTCCTTTACGGATCCAGCCCAACGGAGATAAGGATTCAAGCACATATCGAAATTTTATCTGAAGTTGAAGTATGGAAAGAGAAATAAAAGTAACAAAATTTCATACCGATGTCAAAGTTGTGCGTTAATTGATTTTAATAAGGTCGTCAGAGTAAAAGCGTAAATATGTTCAAACCCACGCTCTTGTCACTTCGTTCAGTATAACGTAATTGATGACAGGCTGGAAATCGTCTTTCATCTATTAGCTGATATGGAGTTCTGTGATTTCTGTTGAAAGTGACCTGAAGCCACAGTTTTGAAAGATTTGGGACGTCTTTTCAAATTGTGTTAGAAATTTCTCTAGAAAGTTTTTCAGTAAATTTTTTAAAAATTTATACTTATGCGGCTAAATATTGCTCTTTTTCCGAACTTCATATAAATTAATTCAATTATTTTGGGAATCTTAATTTAATAACAAAGTTTTGAAGTCACTGAATACTTATACAAGCACTGTAAGCAATTAAAAAAAACCTTTCACTATATTAATTATATACGAACTGAAAATCATAAGATGATTTGCGTTTTGCAGATGTCTTAAAAGAAATTTCAAATCTATTTTTGGAGAATTGCTGACGTATAGAAATAGAAAATTCACATAAACTTTTTAAATTACTGAAATTTTCGGCTGCTATCTGCTTGTTATTTCTTATTTGTTCATATTTGTTGACACATTCTTTTTCAATAATTGTTCGATAAAATATTAACGTGAATATATAATACTTACAATATTCTGCAAAATTACATCATTGAATTCAACTTCTTCATGTATTCAATTTTAAAAGTAAGTTATACGGTCTCAAAATAAATAAATACATAACACTTGAATATCTTCCCCAATTTTTACTTTCCTCAAATAAAATTTGATATTACTGTTATAATGATTTGCTGATATATTGGCACAAAGATTATATTTGGGTAAGCTGTGCTCAAATATTTATTGACCTATAATTTACCAAGTGTATAATGTATATAATTGTTCCAAATGTATCTTTTTGGGCCAGATATTATTAAATTTATTGAAATACAGAGGATTTACAGGTTAGGACACTTAATAAGATAGAGTGACAATCGAACCACTAAAAAGATCTTCTTGACTAAGCATTGATACCCGAAAAAAGGGAGGGCAAAACTTTGGTATACTGACTTCCAACAAAAAGACTTGAAAGCTATTAAGATGACAGATCGGAAAATCTTAGATAAGAACAGGACGGCATGAAATGGAATCCTAAAGAAAGCCAGGGCTCATTCGGGCAGTTTAGCCATTGAAGAAGTATGCCTATGATCGAGACTAAGATGAAAAAACAATGAGTGAGTGAGTGAATATTAACTTCGCACTGTTCAGCAATACGAGGACTTTTGGAGACGGACCACGTAATTTTGAATCATGGTCAAGTGACGTGGACGACACCTGAGCTGGCACCCCCTCTTCTAACTACCACACCACACCAACGGGAGGACGTTTTAGCTCTCGATAGATTTAGCGTGCATCGCTGCCCTACACGGCGGATCTCTAGTGGTACTGAGCTTGAACTCGTGACAAAGCCAACCACGATAAAAAAAGAAAAAAGGAAGACAAATCAGAGTTGGAAAAGAAGGTCGAAGATAGAAAAAGATATCTAAATCTATATAAGCATATTTTTCATATTTACTAAAGGTAATGAAAATCCCTTGGAATAGAGGAAATATCACTCGGTTTTGTATCATAATCGCAATTTTCGTATTTACCTAAAATAAATAAATAAGTTTCTCAAAAACGCGGTAATAACTAAATTATAAAGCCAATGGATTAATTAACTGAATTAAAGTAGGTGATGACCTAATAAAAATAATTTATTTAATACGCTACCTGATTTAATCGTATAATAATACCAAATTTATAATTTGTAAAACTTTACTTAAAAAAGTTTTTGAGCTGTGTAGATTTAAATAATGAGTATCCTGATGTTAAAGGAGAGTGTTTCAGACATCAGACAATGTAAAAAATTATCTATCCAATTATTTATAAATAATTTTACATCAATCTATAGATAACTTCTTACGACTTCCAAAAATTAAAAAAAAAAAATGCAAACAAAAAATTCTGTGCAAAATGCAAATTATTAAAATAAGTCATGATAAAAAGGTGAATTGTAACGAAACAAAACTTATAGGATATTTAGATTTTTCATATTTTGAACTATCTAAATGCAAAATTTCATCCACAAATGCTTCCAAAAATTACGGGAATATTTTTCTTTCTAAAAAGTTTAAATTCCCGATTTTATAGCGTTGAAATGCAATGTATACAAGTTTATAATTTTTAATTTTCTATCTCTTTATTCAGCAGTATTTGAAACTGACAGAAGAGAGTATGAACCATATATTTCATTGGATTTAACGGTATTATATTTTTTAAAAAGAAAGCCTTCGTGCCATTGCAATTAAATGCCTTTTGACCTGTTAATTAAGTTGTCAATTTTATCCGACTATGAGGAGAATTGTAAAATTATTATATCCTTTTCTTATGACTGCAGTTGAAACTATTGCTTGAGGACACAATATACTTATATATTATCATCTTAATTGAATGTGTGAATTACTTTCATGTTTAAAATAAAAGTTACGACTTAAAGAGATGAAATAATTGAATGTAACCAATAGATTACTCGAAAAATATTTACTTGTACATTTCAATTATGTGTGTATAGCTGGAATAGGTAAAAAATAATTAAATCTATAAATTTCACTTGCTTGAATGTTACATACAAATTTTATTTTACAATAAATAATTAGAAATATTCCTTTATTCAGTTAAGGTATATATACACGAGTGACATATTCATGTGATGAAAAGAAATGAAAAAGAACACATCGCACTCCAGTACTTAAGGTAATAAAAATGAAGCCTTTAGAATATCTGGGACATCAAATAAATTTGAGCTTACAATCCACAGAATAAAAAAAATTAAAAATAAATAAATAAAAAAAATATTAAGAAATAAACTAATATAAAAAATTATACTTTTTTAAAAATACAGAATTGTAACAAAAGCATTTATTCAAAAATGGGAATAGTAATATTTATCAATCGTACATTGTTATTGAAGTATAAGAGGAAAACAAAATCAGTGACGTGTTTTAATTCGCCTGTTTATTGATTTACACTCATTTAATAATACCTATTTAAATCTTTGTGCAAATATATTAATAAGATTAATCGCATATAACGAGGAAAATACAAGACAAAGTAATAATAATACCTTTATGTCATATTTATTTACTAGCTTAATCAACATTCAATGACGTTGCCAGTTATCTGTTTAATCATGTTTGAAATGATTTGACTTAAGGTATCCGACTACGTTCGGAACCGTGATTTTGCAAAAGCGTATAAATGGATAATATTTATGATATTTAGTGTCACTTAGATTAGAAAATGTATATAAAATTGTTTTAAGAATAGTATTACAATAAAAAATTATTTAAGTACAATATTTTGACAAAAAATAAACATAGAATGACCCATTTTCAAAATATTCTCTTTTTGTGAAAAATGCTTTTATTATAATAATATTTTGCCTGTATGCATCTCAGACCTCTGTACAGAGGCTCAACTAGAATTTTTGAAATATATAACTTAGAAATAGGTTTATCCAAGTTTTACGACACAACAGAGGGGAGAAAATTTAAGAAAAAAACACCGATAATTATTGCAATTGGTTGTAACTTTGAAAATAACGTGAATTTTTCAAAAACATACACATTTATACACATACATTTTATACTCAGGCAAAATATTATTATAATAGAAGCATTTTTTTATAAAAGGAGAACATTTTGAAAAAAGGTTATTCTAAGTTAGCTTTTTGCCAAAATATTGTATCTAAATAAATTTTTTTGTTAAAATGTGTCCTTAAAACAATTTTATACATGTATTCTAATCTAAGTGACACTAAATATCATGAAAATTATCCATTTATGAGCTTTTTTAAAATCACGGTTCCGAACGTAGTCGGATACCTTAAACATATTGCTTAATTCTTCACAAACACGTCTGCGTCCTGTTACTTTCCAATTTTGGAGAAAACACTACTACGTAAGAGTATGTCTTTCCTCAAAATTTAGTTTATTAATTTTTATATTAGTGGTTTAGCACAGTCAGAGTTGCTTGCACCCCAAATGAAAAATTTCCAATCTAGAACTACTTTGGTGATATTTTTAACGGATCTTACGATTTTTAACTGCGTTCAGAAACATGGACCAGGACGAGACCTGAGCAGACAGCTTTCTTTTAATTTTTTTCCTAATTTCCTTGTATTTTCATAATTTAGACTTTATTTCATTTAGATTGAAGCATGGAATTTAGTCTAGCAACTCAACTTGTGAATAATGCTAGCCTCGAGACTCGTGACTATCCTATTCAGCGACTTTGACCACGAAATATAAATTAGATACTTAAATAAAGTATTCAGGTTTTTAAGTAATAAATCAGGCATTTTTTTCTCATGAAAAATATTGATAAGAATCTTGGTAAGCATGGTGACTTAATTTGTAATCCCGCAATGAGAAATTTATATTTCACGTTTCTTTGGAAAGATGTACTATTCATAAAACTCTACTTCCATATAATTTTTTTTTGGCTGAAATTTTCAGAACCGTCAACTTTATTTTAACAGAATATCTTTTAAGAGCTTTATTACAAATTTTTGCTTGTAAAAGTTAATAAGAACACTTGAAATAATTAAGGAATTCTACAAACTGTAATAATTTTAATGATTTTTTTGGCATTCGGTGTCTTAAAAGTAAGGTACAATCTTTGTTATAAATAAAATCCTGTAGAGTAAATAAAGAGTGCTTTGTATTTTATTGTTTTTTCTCTGATAACTATTATAGTTTAGACCTTTTTAATTATGTTACTTTCAAAACAATTTTCGAAATGTATCTTCAATTATGAGACTAAAATAATTTTTCAGCCAAAGTGAAATAATAAGTAAATTGCAGTAATAAGTAAATAGTATACATGAGAAGTAATAAGTAAATCTAAGCTGAAATTCATAAATTTGAATATTTTACATTTGCACACATGGTACCGTTGTCTATCAAATATACTTCTCATATTACCTCGTTGAATAAAAAAACTCTCCTTTCACATTCAGTTTGCCCACTACAGATTAAAATATTACGATAATACATTAGACACTGATAAAGACATTTCCTTCGCTTAAAATACCAATAAACACCCCGTTATTCTATACATGGTTGAATAACGATTCGATTTCAATTGTTTTACCTATCAGATAATTTCTGAAATTGAGCAATGAAAGCAGCTAGAACTGTTAAAATGTAAATGCCAGTCACTCTAAAAATGCAATCTGCTATTGGGCCAACAATAGGGCGCATTTTTTCTGCCTTCGTTTGGTTGTTTGCCATGTCAGAATAACATATTGTTTTCCGGTCAACTAACTGGACGAGCACAACAATTCTCATTGTCTCAACTTTCACGTATACCTTTGTCCGACTGACTTGAATTATATCTCTTTTAATGACGTTCAAAGCCAAAAGGCCTTGTTTATTACAGTTGATGGAACAGTAGTAATGGTGATACAGTTAATGTTTATTGCATCTAAATGGCCTTGTCGGTTGATAATAAGTAGACGTCATACATCAATTCTATCGAGTCTACCTGTATCGGTTTAGTTCCCACTGTGGCTACTAGCTTAATATTTTGATTAATCTCGAAACTGGTGAAAAAAGAGTCATGCGCGTTTATTAACACTTAAATGCATAAAACCGTAATAATTTTATTGAACTTTACATTTCAGAATGGTACACTGGAATATATTGAAAAGTACATTAAATTTTAATCAACACACTCTTTAATCAAAAATAGAAAACGCATACCATAAAATCCGGCGTATAACGCACACTTTTAACACAAAAAAATGAGTTCCAAATTTACGCGTGAGCATTATAGGCCGGCTATAAAAATGAAAACTGCAAAAAAAAAAAAAAAAAAAATCAGAGTATTGACTTCTATATAGATCGGATTACTGTTTATTTAAAAGAAATGGTTTACCAAATTAACTTAAAGAACTGTAGTATTCCATTTTTTCAAAAATCTGGGATAATACCTCGAATAAATGGACTTCAAACTATAAGAGCTTTGCACACGTACATTTCAATTCCTTTCCCACCCAAAAACGGCCCCGCCGGGGCTTGTAATACGGAGAATATACCTAAAAACTTTAAAAAAAAAAAATGTAACTTGAAAGTATAGGTGCGCGTTTTTTATTCATTGGATATTTTACTGTATATAAATACTTGTATGACTCTAAAGCACATTTTAGGTATATTTGGTTGTTCTGAACAAGAAGCAAAGAGTAATGTTAAATGTGTTTTTCACGAACACTTTGCACGTAGTTTTTTTTCAAAATGTTCAGATTTTTTAGCAGTGTCTAGATCAAATATAAGTTTAATTTTTATTTCTGAATAATTTAGCATAACAGTGTGAGAGTTACAATTTTTTTTAAAAAAAAAATTAGCTTTATTGAAATTAAATGAAAAAGAAGGAAAGAGAATTAAAACAGTACTTTTATCACTAATTTTAAGATATTGTTTGCTTAATAATTTATTACGTTATTTTACACTTACACACAACAAACTAAACTTGAACAATATAAAATGCGAAAATAGGCTTGAAACATACAAATAGCACTGTTTTTTCTTTGGTTAGATTATATTTAGTATTATATCTTTATATATATATATATATATAATAGTTACTTAAACAGTATTTTGTCAAATGAAATGTTTGTAAAAGAGTTATATTGATAACATAAATTTTAATATTTCAGATTTTAAAGCTGTACGAAATGACTGTACCTCCAGTCCCTCATCCTCACTATTACTCTTGGAACTGATACTTTGAACATAATATATGTATTCAGCTTTCTATTTTTGAATTATAGCAAACAGTATTAAACTCGTTTAAAAGTTAAAAAATTGGATCATAGCATAATCAATAAAAAAATATGTGACATCCATCCTAGAGAAGTTTGAAAGCAATCATAATTTTATTTTTTATAACAAATCTCAACATTTATAAAAAAATGATTTTTTTTTTTTTTTTTTTTTTGCCAATTTCTACAAATGCGTTGTTTTTAGAAAAAATGAAGTTACAATAAGATTTTGAAACTTTCTTAAAAATAAATATTGCTTAAAGAGAATTGAAAATTTTACAATAAGAAATGATAAATGTTGTCATATTTATAATGTTTATAATGGTTGAAATAGCAACGATACGTAAATGAATTCAAAAACGTTATTTTAAATGTATATTGTGTATTCTGAAGTATTCTTAAGCAAAACTAAAAGCGGTTCTTCTTCAGAAAAATATTAGGAAATAAACATTGTTCGATATTACTCTGAATTCAGTGAAACAACCAAGATGGACCAGAGAAATCCTAAATTGCATTACATTAGAAAATCGGAAACACAAGTTTTGATAATTTAATAAAAAAAGGAGTATGAAAATTTTATAAAGACAAGGCATATTAGCTAAAAATTATGTTCTAAATATAACAATTATGTATAAAGTATTCGACATGACTATTCTAGTCGATCATTCTCATATAATTCAAGTAACGACAGAGATATAGAAGTATCTTTAAATAAATACATATAATAATAAGTAAATAAGTAAGTAAAAAATAAATGATGGATAGATTAAATATTCTATAAATCAGAGGAACCTTAAATTCTGAATTAGAAAACCAAAAACAAATCAGTATATGAAAAAATGTCAATGGACAAAAATGGAAAACTATTATATTTTTAAAGTTGCCTTTGACTTAGGGGAGTAAAGTAGGATTAAACTTACTTTCTAGGCTACACTTGCTTTATACTATAAAATTTATACATAATAATGCAAGAATCGAGGACGAATATAAGCCATGATTAAAAAACCCTGAAGCCTAATATTTGTACATGTAAACCAATAGTAAGCTAATCTCTCTCTCTCTCTCTATATATATATATATATCCTAATGAGCAATAAAATCCCTCTATATCTTTATAAACTAAAGAAGTTACCATATAAAATTTTCTTTCTCACTTATTTTTAGCTTTACACTTGGCAAATAATTTATATTCGATTTTATCAGATTCTACTTTTACAAAAAATTCACATTCAGTTCTTGAAACTATTTATGCAAATGTACAAAGAATCAAAAGGAACTACATTTTCCCAACTTATGTTTATAACTGTGTTTTCAGAAGCATTCGAGAGAAAATATTGAAGTTATGAACAGGAGGAAATGTCGAAAATCATTGTAGCTTATACCAATTTGTTAGGAATAATAATGCCGATTTTAGAGCGATTTTCAACTTTACTACTTTCACATCCCACATTTTCTTTTTACTTTTTTTAAACTTATTGTTATTCTGTTAATTTCAAGCGGTTAAGTTTCTCAAGCAGAAAGTTTTAAGATTCTCTATTACATAAAAAAAAAAGTTAATTTAACCCTTCTTACATGAATGTCTCACTTCATAGAATTCTTAAGCTGTCTTGAATTAATTCAAAATAAGCCTAATTTTCATAGATTTGAGCATACACACAAAATTTCTAAGTTTCATTAAATTTTGTTTCCCAGATTTTTTTTTTTTTAAAAAAAGATCCACCCAATGTGTATTATTTTGCCTTCTATTAAATTCATATATATATATTAAAGTAAAATGAGATTTATTGCAAAACAGAAAAAGAATATCTCTATACACCCATCCTCTTTTTTTCTTATTTCTTTCAAAGAAAATGATTGATTCTTTTATGATAATTAATATAATGCACAACCCATTTACTTCCGGTGGTCAAATAAACTTGTTAAACGTAATTCAAATTCAGTTGTACATTTAATCAGCGATTCTTTGTGAGGAATTTATGCTTCGAAACTTAATATGAGACTCACGTTTAAATAATATTTTTGCGATGTTAAACAGCTATCTTAATATAAAACATATTTATATAACAAGTAATATTGAAAAAATTAAGTCAGTTCCTACTTAGGTCAACAAAGAAGGATTTTATTTTAGTTACTTTTTATTAAATAGTTACAATTAATATAAATATGTATGTACATATGATAGAATCACAATATTAAGTGACAAAATAGAAAGCGATTTTCCTTTCTATGCATGGTGTTGAACTTTTTTGTTTGTTTGTTATTGTTTATTCATTAATTAAATTTAATTATTCTAATAAAATAGTATAGTAAAAAATAAATCACATTCTCAGAAATTAGGTCACCCCAGGTGGGATTCGAACACACGACTTTTAGATTAGAAGTCCAACACGTTATCCACTGCGCTACAGGGACACAAAGAACGCCTTTCCTTTCTATATATGCTATTGGACTATTATTTTTGTTTGTTGCTATTTATTCATTTTTTAATTTAATTAATGAATTAAAAAATATTTGAAAAAACTGTATTGACATCAAGTGTCATCCACTACAAGTTTAAAAAATGTATTTGAACTTAAATGGATGAATAGAAAATATTTTGACTTCTGTGAATAAAATATACCTACACCAAAAAATGAATATAAAGTGATTTAACACAAGGAATATTAAGTGATTTTCATGAAAAGTTGCCCAAATCTAAGAAAAATATGCCATAGTAAATAAAAGAGAAATAATTTAATGTTTCTTGTGCGGACCGGTAGTATTTGTTCCATGGACTGGTACCGGTCCACGGACCGGGGGTTGCGGAACACTGTGATGAAATATGCTGCCCTTTATAGGATAGCGAAATCAGAATATAATATATTAATATTAGAGTTCTCTTTTATATCTGAAAAAATATTCCCAATTCGAGTTCTATTCCTTAACATTAAGGAAAGGTAGCCTTAAGAGATGAAAATAATGTCTTTTTCTCTAAATCAGAGGTGGCCAACCCAAATGATCTCGCGGGCCACTTAGGAAGAACTTTACAATCCCGCGGGCCGCATATAAAAATATATATCTTTGTATTAGATTTGAATCCATTACAAACATTTGTTGGAGTGAAAATTTAAAACAGACTGATATATTATTATTGTTTCCACTGTTTTTCATGTATACAAACATAGATAGTATAATAATAACAATGCAGTGATCAAATAATGTTTAATTTATTTAATTAGTGAGATATCTGTTTCTCAACTCTTTCACTTAGTTTTTGCAAGTCGATCTCAATGCATGTGTATTTGCGTATTGTAATGGATGTTGTAGATTTTCGTGCGTTAAGTTTGAGCACGATTTATGTTTGATAAATTTCAATTTAGAAAAAAAAGAGATTCTCAGTAACAGAGAGAAGCAACATGATAAAATAATAACACAGTTATGAGATTTATTTTTTACAAAAAAAAAAAAACCCCACTTCAAAAAAAAAAAAAAAAAAATTGTACAAAATAGTCGAATATTGTTCAGTTGTAAAGAATCTCGCGGGTTGGATACCCCTGTTCTAAATAATTATTTTTCTTTCTTCTTCTCTTCTTTCGAAAATAATTAAATAATAACCCTTCTTCTTAGGATACTTTCGATTTAAAGAGTTGTGATATGGCCACTCTTTGGTGCATGACCATATCTTTGATTGTCAGCGTGAATTAGAGGTGTGGGATTTTCAAAATGATCAGACATTTTAAATTCTTAATATGACTTTATTAAGAATATAACTTAAATCTCTAACAATTTAGATAAATTTATATAAATGAGAATCTATAATGATCAATCACACAAAAATAATTAAACCGGATCGCGTAACTTAGACCACTTTATCTAAATGATTATATTATCCGCCTACTCTCACTTCTGATAATATTATAAGTTCTAATATCAAATAATCAGTTCTACCTTAATCCAAACTAAGATTCAACCACGGTACGGAAACGTCTGGGAGCGCATGCAATGGTATGCACCTTGTATCAATGGCTAGATATCCCAATAACTTTACGATAGGCTGTCAATTCCCACTCGTATCTCTTCCAAACATAACTTTCCCCAAATTGCCATTCTGCTTACTGAAACTTCTGTTCTTTTAAAAGCTATCTTATTTGCATTTCATATTTGCATTTCGCTTCTTGGATTTGGGTTGGAAAAGAGTTGCCATTAATCTTGGCCGTCAAAGAACCCAGAGGTTATGTTAAAGAAAAGATGCGTGAGTCCGTCACAGAGTACGTCGCATTCACTATGAAGAATAAAGAAATGTGCTGTCATATCTATAGATTTTTTTTTTTAAATTAAAATCTAACACCTTTTCTTCCAGCCAAAGTGGCACTTTGAGCTAGGACAAATCTAATCTAAAAATCAACGTCGGTACTAAATAGCATGTGAATAGTTAGTGAGATTGAGAATAGTTGTTGTGTGGATAAGAAAGCCACACTAGTAGGTGCCTGAATTATTAGAAGATTTTGAAGATTTCTCTTTGGTGTGTTTCAGAGGTTGCATCTTATTTCAGATAAGTAACCGTTATTTCTTATTATTTAGTTGTTTTGTCTGCTGTTTATCACGCACTTAGTTCTGTGACGGGACTTCATCGCGTTTTCACACTAATCCTCTTGGGTAATCTTTGGGGCCAGAATTGAGTTATTTCAATTCAAACCTCTCAAGAAGAAACCACGATATGCAGATTAGTTATTAGATATATAATGGAGCTTTAGCATTCGTGTGGTCGAAGAATAGTAGTAGAATAGAACGCAATAGAAGGAGACAGAAAGCTGAGATGCTGATCGCCGTGAGCTGTTGGTAAGATATTAAACATAGAAGTGTAATTACAGAACGGACTTAAGCGTGTTAAGGAATCGAAGGTAGATAAAGATTCTTTTGGTAACTTCTCATAAAGATAGTGATTAGGATTATTAGACGCTATTTACTTAGAATTTAGGATTACGTTGTATCACTCCTAGTTGAATCCCTATAGTAAGACTTGTGTTGTGTTGATCAATATATTGAGACAATAATAAATTAGATTTATTATTTTGAATTTGGGTGATCAATCATTTCCTCCTACAAATCTAGGTCACGTAGATGAAGAGATGATACCCCCGGGTCGGGGGCTATCACAGTTCTAACGCTTAAATTGATAAATTTAATTATTACGAATATCTATTTGTTATACTTTCGTGTCTGATTTAACGGCTGCTCAATGTCTATTGTGTTCGGATCCCCTAGGAGAATCTCAAAGAACAACGTGATCTCCACCTCAACCAACACGAGAAGGTACCGCGGCAACTTGGAGTATATTTGTCATCATGACATCATCCTCTTTGCATGGTCGTTAGTGATACCAGGAATCAAATGTACTGAAGAAGAAGCATATATATTAATACAGTCGGACCTCTTTTTAACGAAGTCGCTAAAAAAAGTTCGTTATATGGAAAATTCGTTATATAGAGGTACATCTTTCAATATACTTTGTATAAGCCACATATAACTAATTTTTAATTCATAAACACTATATATTAAAAATGTAATTATTCATACCTTTTTTAAAATTAATATCTATTTATTTTATGTATAATATCTTACCCATCAAAAAAAAAAAAAGAAAGAAAGAAAAACTGCAAGGAAAACAAGAAAGAAAAATGTCCAGGAATATACTGTATTTTCAACATTAAAAAGAATGAACATTTGAATTTTAAAGACAGTTTCTAATTTATAGCATACACGTAATTTTAAACATACATAATTTTATAACTAGAAATTCTAAACATACATTATTTTATAACTAGAAATTCTAAACATACATTATTTTATAATTAGAAATTATAAACATACATTATCACATGCGTCCTTATAAATTTAATTGCCCATAATATCTGTTAATTTTGTTTGAAAAAATGCTTTGTGTTTCATAATACACCGCACATTATTAAATGCATTAAAAAAGTTCCTTCAGGCGTATTTTTTCCCCGTATCTTTTTTTAAATTTGTCTAGCCATCCATTGCTACCTAAGAATTGGTCGTGTCCCAATGGATTCTCCAATTGAAGAGTTTTTTCTATTACGAAAGGTCTAGAGATTGGAACATTTTTATTTCGTATTGTGTGTATTCGCCTCAAAACTGCCTTGTCGACATCTTCATAGACACATGTTCGAAACGTTTTGAACAAGAATTCGATAAATCCTAATTTTGTAACTTATCTCGGTTTTTTATAATATTTAATAAATTGTTTGGAGGAATACCAAATTTTAAAGCAATATCCTTTTTCTTGACACCTTTACCTACTTACTGAAAAATTAAATTTTTTTCTTTGATGCTCAAGCACTTACGTTTTAACAATTTCGAGTTACAAGAAACGCGGTTACCAGAACGACTGATCAACACTACAAATGAACGGAGACTAGTTGAAGGACACGGGAATACGAGACAACTCCACTGAGGGTGAAAGGGGACATCGAAGATGTTTCTAGTGAGCTGGACAATGTGGCTCAAAGGCTGCACTTGGATAAAAGGCCCAAAATTCTATTGCTCTCGGCGGATTAGGCACCTAATAAAACCAGTTCAAGATTTATGACCCCCTTAAAATGTGTTAAAAGAGAGAATAACTTGAAATGTCCAGAAATGTTTTAAAAATAGGGAGAAAAAAAATTGAATCACACAATTGGGATCATCATCGCTATTGGGAGGTTATTTTAAGAAGAAAATCGTGAAACGATCTTGGTTCCAGAAAAAAGTTCGCTATATAGAAAAACTAGCTGGTATACCCGTTCTTCGCACGGGTGAATTTAAAAATTAAACAATATAAACTGAAGGATAAAGAAGATTTTAATGAGTTAATTTTGCGTGAATTGTGAATTAAACAAAAAACAAAAAAAAGCTTTTTTCATAACTCAGCTGAACAAAAAAAACCATGTTCGCTAAATTTTAAGTCTTTAGATATAATAGCTGATTTTTATTATTATTTATGACGCTATTATTATATATAACTTTCTTGTGGGTCGATTTTTGAAAACACCTACCTGCTCAGCAAAAGTAGCACATTGTAATAAATTTTGTGCTTAAAATAGTGTAAATAATTTGTATTTGGATGTGTAATACGTTAATATTACTTTCTGATGCATTTATTTTATGTTAAATAGCTGTTACCCGCGACTTCGTCCACGCGGAATTTTAACAAAAATGTGTTTATTCACTTCGTAGAATTTACGAAATGTCATTCTTCTATTTTGTGAATCTATGTTTCTTTTTTTTCCTTTGCTTTTTGTTGAGCAAGGGGTGAAAGGGACGCATGACCTTTGGCACTGTCGATGGGGTGAGGACTAAACTCATTAGGATCAAAATAGGTCTAAGTAGCAGTAGGGTGAAACGCGAACACATAAATCAAGCCGCAAGGAAGGGGGTGAAAGAGACGCATGACCTTTGACAATGCAGTTAAGGACTGTAAAACCATTAGGATCAAAGGACATGAACGAGAAATGTAGCGAGTGGCAGCAACCTAATCAAACAAAAAAGTTTGATATAATTTCTAGAAATCGTTGAAACGGAAGGCTCGCGAAATAAAATAATCCTTATTGTATAAAAATAATCCCTATTGAATAAAAATAATCCCTATTTGAATCGGATATTGGTCACTATTTCATTAGTTTTAATTTTATTTTCTCGGAACCTTAATTTTAATTCTCTAAAATAAAAGAAGCCTAAGTTTCTCCTTATAACATTAGCTATCTGCCAGTGAAAATTCCGTGAAAATTGGTCCAGCCTTTCAGAGATTAGCCGGAACAAACAGACAGACAGACAAAAATTTTAAAAATTGATTTTTTCATATAAG
>BMAV01012643.1:227248-284106 GCA_019973955.1 Trichonephila inaurata madagascariensis
AACATATAACCACATATAAAAAATTTTAAATTCGAAAACACTACACATTATTAAAAAAGTAGTTATTCAAACATATTTTTGTCAATTACAATCTATTCATTATAAATATCTTCCCCACCAAAAAAGAAATCTTCAGGGGGAAAAAACCATTGTCCAAAAATACACTATATTTTGAATTTCAAAATTTTTATTAAAGTTACTGAATTTTAATGACATTCTCTAATTTAAAGACTATGAGTAAGTTTAAACATACATTATTTTATAAACAATAATTTTAAGCAGACATTATCAAATGTGTCCTTAAATTTAATTACTGGTAAAGTCTGTTAATTTTGTATGAAAAAATGTTTTCTCTCATAATTTGCCCCACATCTTTACAATTAATCAAAAACCTTCTCAGGTGTATTTTATTCACACTGTAATCCATGTCGAAATGTTTCAAATTATTTTATCATTTCATCACATGAATGCCCAGAAAAATGTTAAAAATAGGGAAGGAAAAACGAATTACAAGATAAATAGTTTGTTAAATAAAAATTGCACTTCCTTATTTGGAGATTATTTTTCGAAAAAAATCATAAAATGTTCTTGGTTCCAGGAAAAAGTTCACAAAATAGAGAAATTTGCTACATAGAGGTTCGTAAAATAGAGGTTTGAATGCATGTCATATTTAAGAAGTCGATGAGATAGTGGAAAATATTACAAACTTTGATAATTTTGAATTATAACATACCATTAATTCAAATGCCTTTAAATTCAGAAAAGCTAAATTAAGATTCAAAGCACAACATATACTAAATAGTATCTCCCAATTTTCTTATTGAATCCAACAAAATGTGAGCAATCATTTGAATCAACAATGGTGAAAATAAAACTATACAATGGGAATTTTTGTACAGTTAAAAAAATTATTCTTTTGATGCACAATATAATATGTAAAGTTATTTAAATGATGGGTTGATTGTTTAATAAAATTGCATTATGAAGCAACACAAGGGCTGTTGTGTTTAAACAAAGGGTAAATAAGTCATCAAAAAATAATAGAAGAATTTAGTAAACAAAGCGCACAACAAAGATTAAAAATTGATCATAAAACTTAATTATTATTTGGAATCAGAAAATTAATTTAAAATTGAACTATTGTCACGGAGTTCGAAAGAAGTACACCATTCAGTTAAGCAAACAATTAGATTTATTCTAACGAGGAAGCTCAATACAACACTGGACTGAGAACACACCCAACTGGCGACGTACTCGGCTTTTATACACTTACCGAATATTCGAGAAATATCCAGTATGCACTCTAAAGAATGATCTAGATTCATCTAGAACCTAGACAAACAATACGTTAATAATGAAAACAAAAATTCCAGACGCTCTGCCGACTGGGCTGTCGGGACTTGTAGCAAATTATGTGTGCGGCACTATGAAATTAACCTTTTTTAAACTTTAATGACACTTTCCCAAATATTTTCAAGTTTTAAATTTTAATGATCTGAAAAAAGGTAGTAATCAAATTGCTAAGAGAAAGCTTCCTATTAAATAAAGTAAGAATTTAATCACAAGGAGGAAATACAAATCAAAACAAATTAAGTATAAAATACTAAAATTTGATGAATTTTCATTTGTTTAAAATAATATCAAGTTACAAGTATACTTTATATAAATTTTTCATAAAAACTTTGATTGATCTAATAAAAAATGTTCTACAAAATCATTAACAAATTTAGGGATAAATTTCTGAAAAAAAAAAAAAAATAAATAAAACAAATATCATGTTTATTTTACCAAGTAAATTTTAATTTCAATAAATAAAAATTTACTAGGCAATTTTTCTTTTTTAAAAGCTATCATTTAGAAATATGAAATGTTATTTTATGTATCTTATCTTCATATATTGCTTCTTCAATCAGCATAGTTCAATTAAAAACTATATAAAATTTACAGATTTGGATTTCCAGTTATATCTTCAACGAAATAAGACAAAAAAGAGAATAAAACAATTTCAGTAGTAAATTCAGTTTCAGTAAAATATTCCCAAGAATCCATCTCAACATGAAACAATTCACAAATAAATATATTTGAAATTGTTCAACAATTTAATATACTAGAACCTTCTATAATTTGGATTAAATTTTTTTCAGTAAAGCTAGAATTGACAGAAACCTTCAATTAAAACTGGTATATATAACACTTTTAGATGATAATGTACTTTATAAAAAAAGGGCGGGGAAAGACTAATGCTAACAAAATATATTTTTTAAAATTTTTAATGAGTTATAAGTCTGAAGTCTACAAGCACATCAGTTTTTGAGCAAATACACTACAAGAATTTTAAAATTAATGTACTTTTGCAATATGAAGTTTTTAATAACTATCTTTTTAAATTATTAACATTAGGTTTTCTATTAATATATTAATTACTGGCCTAATCTAACAACTAAAATCTTTTGATATAGAACAATGGTAGATGCATCTTAATTAATTTCAAACTAATGTTACTCTGGAGCTACCACCCCAAGAACTTTTTATAATAAACTAACATATAAAATTACTTTATATTATTAATATACCTTTTTTAATGAAAAATAAAATTATACTGAAAGGAATCCAAAATATTTGAAAGCTAATGAATAAAAGCTCATTGATAATAGTAAATAAAAAAAATTTCAAACACTATGACAATTTAGTATTTTAATAGCATAAAAATAAACAGTTGCGTGACTAATAAATAAAATACTAACCAGATGAGAGGAAAACATTTAGAATTTAAACTGGCAGTTGAAAGCATGAATTTCTTTTAAAAGCAATTTCAATAAACTTGAAGTTAATCTTCAATATAATTTTATTTTTCCCAAATGGCAGTTAACAAGACGTTTTTTTGGTAAAAAAAATAGTACTAACTTTTAGCCTAAATTTTTAAGAAAGTGAAAGTATTTTTTTTTTCATTATTTTCAAAACACCAATTACTTCTTTACACAATATTATTTCTTTCATTTAACACCTCCCTACACATAATCTCTCATTGAGTTACACTTTATAAAATAATTTAATTTTTATTGGATTTTATATTTAGATTAGTAATAAAATAAGCAAAATAAATAATAATAAAATAAAACTGAATTTTTTATTGAAAGTTGGATATATATAAAATAACTTTTATGATTCATAACAAACACAAATGTAGATTATTACTGAAAAATAAAGGTAGATGTAAACTTCATATTTATTTGCTATTTTAAAGTTAAAGGTAGTTTAAAACAAAATAAAGAAAAACAATTTACAAATCAAAAATTAAAATAATGAATAATATTTATCTATTTAATTACCATTTCTTGAAAGATAGTTTCATGGAATTAAGTTGACTTTGAAGAACATACAAGAAAAAATCCCAGATTGCAGAACAGTCATTTATACGAGATGCAGCTATTTCAAATGCATTTCTTAAGCCTTCAGATTGCTATAATAAAGATTACAAAAGAGCTACAAATTTTCAAAAAGAAAAAAAAAATTATATACAGATTACCTTAAAGTGTTATAGGAGTATAAATTAAAAATGCATGTAAAAATGAAAATAAACAAGATAGGGATTATTATTCTTTTATAGAAGATTGTAAAATAAAATGTGAGAAGAATAAAGTGATTATGCAAATAAAACTTTTAAAAGTTAGTATAAAAAATACACACACATAAAAACTTATGAGCATAAATAAGAACTTACCACTATTTTATCAGCAATATGTAAAGGTAGTTGGTAATTATTCATTAATATAGATCTTTCAGTTTCTGGAAGTACAGGTAATTTTCTTTTAATTTCATCAATGTTGGGTACATTATCAACATTTTTATAACTTCCTTTGTCCTGTTCATCACATATTCTTATTGGTGGAAGATTAGGTTCAGGCATAAAGCGATAATCTTGAAGTACTTCTTTATCCCGCATAAAAATTGTTTTTCTGAAAAGTAATGCAATTTAAAATTAAATAAGTTTTTTGTGCAGAAATTCACAAATACTTCAATTATTTCATATTACATATTCCAAGCAGATAAAGAATAATTATTCTTGCTTCCAACAAAAAAAGTTAAAGAAAATGTAACTTATATAAATACTCTGCTACTCTCTAAAATTCCACGAAAATATTAAGTTTCTGAAAAAAAAAACAAATTTATTTACACATACAGTTTAAAGTAATGCAATAATATTCCCCAAGTTAAACTTATGCACAAGCCAATAACTACATTTAACTTAAGAATAAAAAATTTCACCATAATATTTTCTCTTTAATAAAAAATAAAATACAACATGTTTCAAAATGATATTAAAATTTAATAATATTTAATACTAAATTAAATAACAAAAGAAATAAGCTCCCTTCTGTGAATGCAGAAATTACATCTAATACATTGCAAATAGAAGTAATGTGGAAAATGAACATTTCCTTTATTTCAAATAAAAAATTCAAATATTTTTACATTAAGCTTGTAACACAGAAATATATCGTCTGAGAAATAAGGGCAGAATATTTAAATCTTTATTTAATTATTTAGAGTCCACATTGTTTACATTAATATTTATAAGATAAGATTGCTAATGTACAGGTGAGATCAAAAGTTCAAATATGAGAAAACTTTTATTAGGCCATTTTAAGTAAAAGGGTATTTTCTAAAATTATTGAAGCTTTTAACCAATATTTTCTGCAAAAAATACATTGCAATCTCCAGTAAAATAATTATTTCACAAATTATTCTTCATTTATTTGTTTTAAATGCTATACAAGTTATACCTTGAAAACACTTCTTTTTGCACATATCAGTGAAATTAAAAATTCAGAATGCAATTGGAAATTAAAATTTTTTCATAATTTGTGTAAGAATTATCCAGTAAAGTAATACTGGTTTTAAATTAGTGTCTCATTCCTATTTGATATGCTTTGTTTAAAAGAAAATTATCTTTATGTTAAATAATAATAAAGATACGAAAAAATAACTATGAATTTTTTAGGAAACTCGCAATTTCCTTGCGTTTTAACCCTTTACCTACCGCATTATGATTTAATGCAGTTTTTTTTCATGCCATATTTTTTTTTTGGAATTACTACTTTGAAAAGTAAAGGGATATACATAAACAAAATACTCAACTTCGGGAAAAATAATCTGTTAGAGCTAATTAATTAAAGATTTTCAACTGTAAAATTAATTATATACACTGTTCACTTAAAATAAATAGTCAAATCGTTTTCTAAGGTATTTATTAACATACAAAAAAATAAGACACTTAAATTTTGACATTAACTATTTTTTTGGGACAAAATTGATAATCTTCGCAATCCGCTGAAAATGATGTCAACTGAAAACGCAATTTCTGCTATAAAACTATTTGCCTTCCCCACTAAAATACTCATCATAGATCCCGTGCTGCCATATATCTTGGAAGAATGGATTTCAAAGAACATTCCTGCTAAGTATCGTCAAAATATTTGAAAAAATGGTTATTTTATGTAACCTATGTATTTTATGTAAGTGGTTCTTATAAGTACCGTCGGTAGATAAAAAGTTAAAATAAAAGTAAAAAAAACTATGTGCATGATTATAAAACTTTATTTCTCCTTCAAATAAAACTACATTTTAATGTAGAAAATTGTATTCAGAGATCTTTCAAAAACTGAACACATATCATAAAAGACATGAATAACTCACCAACAATTTTATAGTAATCAAAATAACATATATTTATTATTTCGATATTATAGCACAAATGTTTCCTTTTGATTTCATAAAGATTTTATTATGCACAATACATAAAATACCTTCACTATTTAACTCAATTTCAAACATGAGTAAAATGTTCTCTATTAAAATTTTAAAATCAACAAGTAATAATTTCATATGTTCTTCAAAACATGAATGTTCTTGCCTGTTTTTTAAAATGCTTTATGTATTACTTAATACCATAGTTATACATCATGCACCATACTTGAGGGGAAAAAATAGAAAATTATGATAAGAAAAATAATATATTATGAATGTATGGATTTGAAAGGCTACAAATGGTATTTATTTTTTGAATTTTACATACATTTCCTAATATATTATGGTCAAATTCTATAAGTACTGATAAAAAATAGATATCATCTTTTTTCTTGAAAAATAGTATGAATATCTAAGAAAATTACAATTACTTTTACAACACAAAAAAGAGGAAATCACACTTAAGGCATACAAAATATGCAAAAACAAAAATTCTATCAAATAAAAAATGCCTGCAGGCACATAGTACATTATATTTTAAAATTTCAGGAATAAAAAAGAATCAAAGTAAAGAATTTTAAGTTTGGGATGTATTATAATGATTATAATGAAACTTAAAGACACTAAAAAATTTCTATTTAATAGTTAACTTAAGAATATTTCTAGCTCAATAGTACCAATATATATCTTTTCACCATTTAATAGAACGATTAACAATTATAAAAAAAGTTACATTAAAATCACATTTTTACTATTAAAATTGAAATAATTTTATAACAAACTTTTAATACACTTGTATTAATCTCTACAAAATTATGTTTAAATCTGTGACAGAATTTTAACATAAGAATAACAAGAAATGTCTGTACAATGAATAAGCATGTAAAAGTAGAAATGCATAAAGTCACAACCACAAAAATATTAATATTAAAACAAAGGTAATTCAGTGGATAAAAGTATTTAAAATGAATAATCTAAAAGAAACTAAGCATTACTAAATTTCTTTTTATAGGCTCGCTAATAGTTCAACAACTACTTACTTTAAAGTATAATCATAAGCCCTAGTTTCATTAATAACAGAGCCCCCATTTTTTAATATTTCTATCTGTCTTTCTATTTCATAATCTAAAATAAACATAACAGAACAGTTTTAGCCCAAGCTTCAAAAATAAAAAAATATTTCAATGTAGTAGTTTAAAACTATTCAGAATAATATATAATACAATACCTATAGCTCTTGCAATATATCGTAAGCTGTTAATATTTTTTACTTCTGTTCTGGTACCAAGAGGATCTCCAATTTTATTTACAGAAATATTTGCATCAACCCTAAAAGTCCCCTCTATGTAAGTAAATATAAATTTATATTAATACTTGCCAGAAAAAATTTGTAAATCATACATGTAATCAAACATTACAGTTAATATAATATATCTATTTAAAAAGAAATCTCTCTCTCTACCTTCCAATTCACAAGAACACGTTTCAATTCGTTTAAGAATACAAATAAGTTCTTTAACTAATGCGGCAGCTTCAGTGCCATTCTTCAGATTTGGTTCAAAAACAAGCTCCATGAGTCCAATTCCTATTAAGAGAATAGAAAAGTATCCTTAGACAGATATCTTTATAAATGAAAATGTAAGTATAAAAACATAAAAAAGTTCAATTCCTATTAAGAGAATAGAAAAGTATCCTTAGACAGATATCTTTATAAATGAAAATGTAAGTATAAAAACATAAAAATGGATGGAACAAAATTGAAATTAAAACATAAAATTAAAAATATGGTTAATAATTCAGATGCCTCACTCTATTATATGCAAAAGTTAATTCTACAAAAATGAAGGGGGGAGGGAAGAAGGAATTCTTTTGAAAAGAAAAAAAAAAAAAATCACGGTAACAAAAGGTATCTAAACAAATTTAAAAAAATTACAGTTCAGAATTTTTAATACCTCTCAGCACAGTAAAATAATTAAAGGTAAATGAACAATAGCAAAAATATCTATCCAAAATACAGGGTGAAAAAATCTAGTTAGTACATAATCTGCATATTACACAAGTATCTAGTATAATAAGAATATGCATAGAACACAAAATGAGATTCTACCCTCAGCAAATACTAGGAAAATCAGAAGATGTATGAATGAAAAACCAACTTAAACTCTATTTTTACATTAAAAAAATCAAAATTTAATGAATAAGAATAGTATAGTGAAACAAGAAAAGAAAAAAAACAAAGCAAAACTGAAGGAAAAATTCTAAGACTTAGTTTCCTTACAACTGTTACGTATTTGTGCAAAGTGGATAAATATGATATTTAAATAATAAATAAGTTGAAAACAATTCAGTACATAATTTCTAAAGCATTTTTAATTTTAAATATTTTTGTTGAAATGGAAACAGAGTATTTTAGTGAAATTTATAACATTTCTTTACAAAGATTGAATATACCAAACTAATTCATTTATACATCAGCATATAATATTCCTTAAATTTACATGCCTGCTCTATTAAGATCAACAAGACTTTTCGCATCTTTTACATGAAGGCTTCTACCACTATCTTGTTCAAGTTGGATTTGCTTCAAATAAGCAATACATTCATATGAATCAGAAATATTCATTGCATCAGGCACAACAAATATAATAACTCCATTACTTGCAAGGGGTCTAAATTGCTGTGTGATTTGATAACCAGCCTAAAAAATTAAATAAAATAGTAAAAAAAAAAAGAGAGAAGAATTTAACTAATAAATAAACAACATGACTTTTTAAAAATTAAACCAATAAATTTTCTCAAAAAGTAACAAGGTTCTGAGCAAAAGTGTTGTTAACGGTAATTGGATTTATTATTAATTTATGACCAGTTAGATATTTCAAGTATGAGATGCACAACACAATTAAGTTAAATTGATAATAAATAATTTTCTATATTACATCACAAATATATAACTGAGCCTAAATAAATATTTAATCAGAAATGTATACTTAGAAAGTATATTAAACACAATATTGCTATACATTTACTTATTTAAAATTCTAATTTTCTTTTAATTAAATTTTATAGTATACATGTGTATTTTATCAATAATTATAAATGTAGGATATTCCATTTGTAAGAAGTTAGATCATATCACATTTACCGAGGTCGGCAATTCTAATCAAAACAGTATTCCACATCAACGCCATCTAGCGTCCTTTTTAAAAACGCCGACATGAACCTTTTTCGCCAGAGGCCCACTAACCTTCGTCGAGAGAAGTCGTGTTTCGCGCGTCAGCGCATTTTCGTCCGCGCCAGGCGGTAAATCTTAATAGTACCATAACGAGTTCTATCATTCGTCCGCGCCAGGCGGTAAGTCTTATTAACACCATAATGAATTCTATTTAATCTCAATTGCCTCCCTTAAAGTAATGTGATCTAACTTCCCTATTCTTCCGAAATATGTTTATCTAACTTTCCTATTCTTTTGAAATATTCCCCATGTAAATACTCCCCTATAATTCTTAATAAATTGTTTAGTTTTCAACTAGTTTCTTTCTTGAACTATGTTGTCTACTTTATTTCAAAATTAACTAACACACCCTAAAAACCCCTAGACACCACGCCATAAAAACCCCGCCATCTGAAGAATCCAATCTTTTTGGAAGATTTCGGTTGGATTCCCACATAAAATATTGAAAAAAATATTCTACTAATTACATTGATTTATTCTACATTTAGTACTTATAAGGAGACAATTTTCATTTTACTATGCAATACATTGAAATTCCACAGATATTTTCTTCTTCGGAGATAAATCATCTTAGAAAAGTATATGATTATCATATAAAACAAATGAATGTTTTTAAATCTGAAATACCTCCCTTTATCTGATATTTACTTACTTGTTCTTGAGAACTTTTCGTTCCTATTAATTACTCATCTTTTTAAAAAGAAGGAATCCATTGTTACTAATGTACTATGAAACTACTCATGATACATCATTAAAAAGTTTTTTTACCTGGGTTCAAATTTAAAACTCATTTAAACAAACTGTTACATAATGCATGTAAAGTACACATAACATTTCTCACAATTGAAGTTTGGAAACTTTTTTATTTTTGATTTTATTTAGAAGTGTAATTTTTAAAATGAAAAGTTCCTAAGCTTCACAAATATTTTCACTTGAAGAAAGCTTTTGAAAGTTCTTATTATCATATACAGTAAGACCCTGCTTAACGTTCTATCAAAGAGCATAGGATGAATCAGTATTAAACGAGGTTATCTCATCATGTAAATAATGGAGTTAGGGGAAGATGGGTAGAAAATTGGTCAGGTATTTTACATTAAATTTAATGGCATATTGCATTCAATTTCGTCATCAATCCATATAGAAAGTCATTTTTCCATTTCCTCTTTTATATTATTTCTAGAACAGGTAATTTTGGTTGCAGAGGTTGTCATAGTTGCAGTTGCCAATGACAGCATTTTTTCTTTATTCTAAAGAATGATCCTTATAGTTGAAGTTGCCAAATTCAATGCAGCACCAATTTGAGATTGATGTTCACCAGTATTTAACTTCTAATCATTTGCATTTTGATTTCTAGTGAAATACTTTTTCTTGTTGTTTTATTTTCCTGTTTTTAATTATCACCCATGAAAAAACTAAAAATCATAATATTTTTCACTATAGCAATCATTATATTATATAAATTTATACTTACAATAACGTCAAAAAATATGTTTGAAATGATAAAAATACGTTCGTATAACACTGCAGGAAAGAAACACAGATTGCTTCGGAAACCGAGCAGCCTAACGCTGTGTGCAATTTCAAGGAATCCCATAATTCAAATAAAAGAGTGTTAAACCAAAACAGCATTAAGCAGGGTCTTACAGTACTTTACTTTTATAAAGAATCAACTATTATAACAGAATATAATTATAACAATAATTATACTTTATAAAATTGCTCATCTAAAATTCAGTTTCATGTTTCAAATAATTGCATTTAAATATCAGGAAACATTTATTTTGAATTTTTGCTCACAACTTTTAAAATAAACTAAAAATATGCAAAATTATTAGCATTTGGGTTAGATAAAAAGAAGCAATAACATCAGGAGCCCAAATGTCTTTGGTGATAGTTTTATTATCTTCAGCAATATTAAATTAACATAATGCACAATTAAATTTTTAACATGTTTGAGAGATTCATTATAATTATTTTCCAAAATAATTATTACTAATTTAAAGTTATAAATAATAAAAAATAATGATTAAGGACTATTCTAAACTAAAAGAATTGATTTTCCTAATAATTTATCCTGTATTCAATATTAATATAAAGCAAAATAAAAGCTTATATATTTATATAAACAACTTTCAAGATTTCCAGTAAAGAAAGAAAAATCAATATAGAAATAAAACAGTTAATAATTGAAGACACATGTTAACATTATACACAGAAGTACAACCACTGGAGAGAAAAATGTTAATTTTTAGAAGCCAATCTGAATGTGACAGACTGCAATTTGCTGCAGAGGTAGATGAAAATATGCAAATCTGTTCTATCACAACTAACCATGGTTTTGCATCAAGAAAAAACCAAAAGAAGTAGTCATAAAAGTAGCCAACATCGTGTAGAGTTAAAGGATTTGTATTAAATCTGATAAAAAAGCATTTAGAATTTTTGTACAATTAGTTTTTTAGAAAAATATGTTTTTATGATTTCCAGACGATGAATGGCAGATAATAGATGCTGGCACTTTGTGGGATACCTTGAAGCAGTATAATTAATCACAGGTGTTGCTCTTTTCAAGAGCAACACCTGTGATTGCACATTTTGTCACTTCACAATTATTCCAAACAAGCCAAACAGTTTTCAAAGACTTGTGACTAATCACCCAAAGGTTACAACCCTTGCAAAAGAGTCATACATTGCTACTGCAGCCAAGCAGAAATGATCTTTTCTCGTGCGACATTTATGGTTGAAATTTTCATTCTAAAGACAACATCTACCACTACTTTGCGTTGAAGGTTAATTGGACTATTTGTTAAGGTACCATGGGTTTGTGTTCCTCCATCGATCCAATCCAGAGGAGAACAATTAAATTAATGATGACAACATGTGAATTAGATTGAGTCTGACAGAGCCAAAGTTATGTTCCCAGGTCAGTCAAATTTGCCCTGTAGTCAGATGACAAACATGTAAGGATCTGGAGAGAACAAAGCACAATCAATAGGCCCCACAACATCAGCAAGTATCATAACTTCCAACTGAAACTGATTTTATCTGCCTTCTAAAATAGCTTGATTTTGATTCATTTGTGAGCTTTTGAGTGTAAAAGGTGAATATATTAGTTTTTGTGTTTTGTATAACATGTATTACTTTCATGTTTAAAAATAGACATTAGTTCGAGGAAGCAAGCAAAATTTATTGCTCTGGAAGATTCTGGAACATTTCTATGACAGTGAGAGATATCACTTCTGTAGTTGGTGAAAGGAAATTAAGTGTATTGAGAATGCTGACATCTTAAAAAAATATAGATCCTCATCCTCCAAAAAAAAGAGAGGAAAATTACTCTACAAACTTATAAAGTCCTAAAAAAAAAAAAATAGCAAAATTAATACAAGGAAAATGTGTTCAGAGGAAGAGGTTTATTGGCAAATGATTTCAATGTTAGCAGTTCACCATACATTTCTCAAAATAGGCTGATTGATTGATTATTAATGTCGCACTGTTTAGCTACACGAGGGCTTTTGGCGACGGACCACGTAATTTTGAGCCATGGTAAAGTGACGTGGACGACACCTGAGCTGGCACCCCCCCTCTCCTAACTACCACACCAAACCAATGGGAGGACGTTTCAGCTCTCGACAGATTTAACGTGCATCGCTGCCCTACACGGCGGGTCTTTAGTGGTACTGGGCTCGAACTCGTGATAAAATAGGCTGAAGATCAAGGGAAAAAAATTTTAGATTCTAAAATGTAAGAAAAATGTTTAACATGCTAAAGCATGTAAATGCTGGATTTCTGGGGACTCAGAGAAGGTAATTTTAATTAATATATTAATTTTTAATAAATATATTTGTGCAGGATTACAAAGGAAATGTCGTGAGACAAGATGACAAGGAACCTGAGCATGAGACTGTCAAACACCTTTTGAAACAAATATTTAAGGGGTTTTTCACAACAAATACTGGAAGCTTAGTTCTTGTTCTAGGTATGATGAATTCAGCCAAGTATATAGAAACATTCACACATTTTTTTTTATGGGACATTTCAATACAATTTAGCCTCATGTCATTAATCAAAAATAGTAAGACTTGCGTTCTGAAAAATCAAATTAATGTGCTTGATTTTGATTGGCTTGGAAATTCATCAGACTTAAGTTCCATAGACAATTTGTGATATATTTTGAAGAATTGTTTAGGGAAGACGGATTGTACGACAAAAAAAAAAAATGCATGATAACTTATGCAAAAAACGAGTGGTTCAAAGATGATGAAATCAAGAATATGTGCATATTAATCCAGTGGAATCAATACCAAAACATGTTCAAAAAATCATTTCTGCTAAAAAAGGACAGACTTTATACTAATACATGTATTTATGAGTGTATACAAAGGCATAATGTGAATATAAGTAACAATTGATTTGCACAGTAAAGTAAATTTTTAAAGTAAAATAAATATAAACATAAAAGAATTAAAAGAACATCAGATATATATAATAATCTCTTGAAATAAAATAGTTTCTTTTTTTTTTTTACTGTATTCAATTAATTCACATCATATAAACCTTTACATTTCAAAATTGTTAAAAAGAGTAAATTGAGAAAAACTTACTGGCAAATCTGGATAAAAATAATGTTTTCTGTCAAATGTGGATACCTTATTTACAGTACAATTGCATGCCAGAGCAGTCAAGATTCCAGCTTCAATACAGGATTTGTTTAAAACCTATATAATGTGGATTATAACAGAATGAAACATAGAATGATAATTTTTTAAATAATATATAATTCAGTATAAATTTTACAGGATTACACATCTCAAACTTTGAATTAAAGAATTTAAATAAAGTGCTTCATATACACTCCTCCACTTTTGTACACATTAATTATTCAACATGAGCAGTTAAAATGTCTTCATAAAGTAAACATATATATATATATATAAATCTCTGTACCCCTGTTTGGTTCTTTTTGGTTATGGGGACTATGAAGTCGAACATTGCAACATGTAAAAAACATTGTGTTTGAAGTGAATGTACCTTATCGCATAATATAGTCAATGTTTATGTTGGTGGCAGTTTTGGAAAAGCAGTTGCTAACCTATGATCCCTATAATTGATAAGTATCTCAAGTATCAATCCCAATAGGAATAAATACATATTTTTTTTCTTCCCAATAATATGTCCATTCCTCCTTCCTTATTCTCCTTAACCATTTTTAAATCTAATATGGAAATCAGGTTCTTTTTACATGAAGTCAATGAAAGGCGTGACATACATTCCAGTGAATTACATGAAGAAATATTCATAATATTTTGAAATTTTTAGGCATGATATACACATCATCATAATTACTTACTGGCAAAGTTCCTGGGAGTGCTGCATCAAAAAATGATACTTTTGTATTTGTAGAAGAACCATATTCTGCAGGTGAGCTTGAAAATAATTTTGATTTGGAATTAATTTGAGCATGTACTTCTAATCCAACTACACCTTGATATAATGAAGTATCTTCTTTGGCATTAATTCTATAAATTATACAATTAAACAAATAAATTATTACTTCAATTTTTTTATTAAATGCCATTAAAACCATTCATTACAGGAAAAAAAATCAAAAAAATAAAATATCTTAAAAGTTATAAATAAAACACATCTTTGAGATAATATTAAAATTTTTTAAAAAAATACATATTTTACAATTTTTTAAAAAAATACATATTTTACAATTTTTTAAAAATTTATGCAAATGAATTTTTAATTAACAAACAGAATGTATGAAAAATATATATTAATTTCATATACATGTACAAAAAAAAATGAATCATTTCAACCCCAATTAAATGTCTACATCTAATTCTAATATTATCTATGCATAGCTAGTCCTTAGTGAGCCCTGTATCAAAATACTTTGGTGGCTCTATTTTGGAAATGAGAGCTTTGTTAAAGGGACTATTGATAACATTTTAAGTTATTACATATTAGGGTCACTGCAGCAAAATTGGGGCCACATGAATCGTGTATTGATATCGAAACAACAAGGATTCTAATGTGTTTTATATGAAAATATACCAATCAGTCAGAATTTGGTGGAAAATGACACGATTTGTGTGTTGCCAATTTGACTGTGGTGAAGCTAATTGTAAGTACCCAATTTAACATTTTTTTACATAAACATATTGGGGCCTTGTATCATTGATATGGGGTAGCTATGCGCCTGTCTATATCTAATCAATATAAAAGTGCACAAACAAGTACTGCATCTAAGAAGTTTGGTACTTACATATTACTGTCATTGCAGCAAAACTGGTAACATGTAAATCATGTCAAGACATCAAAACCACATAAATATTTTTACATGTTTGATTAAAAAAAATCTGTCAGATTTTAATGGAAAATGGTGTGTTTTGCATAGTGTAAATTTAGCTGCAGTGATGTAATACATAAGTACTAAAAACTCTAAAGAACATTTCACCTAATAAGTACTATTAGATAAAATTAGATCAATCATAAATACTTATGTTTTTAAAGTAAAAAATAAAGAAAATATGTATCCGAGTCAAAACGAACACCTGTTTTCTAAACACAGTTTTTAAACCAGAATCAAACTGAAAAAGAAGAAAAAGATTTCAGCGTTTTTTAAAAATATATATAGTTTGTAAAGTATATACTGATATAGAGCCAGAACAAATTTTCTCAATGCTTCATTAAGTTTTACATTTATGATTGTTTTAATTACCAAAGTATGCAATAAAATAGAATTCAACCATAACTTTCAACATATTAAAGAAATATAACAAAATGAGTTTAATCTTCATAATCTAGCAATTTTGAAATACGATGAATCTTTTGAGATTTTATTCAATAATTCCCATTTCAAAAATACATTTAACAAATTTTGGTAAAATAAGTTAGTACAAATATAAACTAATTATTTTCTTAAGCAGGACAGAAAGTTTTAACGAATAACATACAAATAAGTAACAATTTTGAATAAAAACTCCATAAATAAAAAAAAATTAACTATACATTTTTAAATAAGATTAGCACAATCATTTAAGTATACGAGAACAATAATTATAATAAAAAAATACTTTGTATTAAATATACGAGAGCAATAACAAGAAAATAAATTACTTTGCCGAAAAGTTCAAAAACAGATTTGTAGAAAAACTCTTCTTAAATATTGACCTGAAAATGACTTCAGTGCCACTGGATACTGAAAATATAATTTTTTGACAAATGGCCATTTCACAGCCTTTTGAGTTTATCACCTAAAAAAGATCATACACTCAGAAACTTTACTAGCTATATATTTTTTAAATTCAAAGTTATGCTTAGACATCTCAAACACATTGCAAAATTATTTATATTATCTTTTAAACCTCTAATGAGTCACTTAACAACAAATAAAAGTTTTTCCGGTAAATTTTATTCACGTGTAGCGATTTTTTTTAATTTCAAAGGAATTATTTCAGATATTACAACAAATTTTTATTTGGTGTTAATAATCCTACTTGCTCTTCGATGATATTTCACGTTTATGATTGTTGGTAAACAAAGTTTGAATAAGAGGAATAGAGTAGAAGTAGAAGTAACAGAGATCCAGAAATCTTTATTATCGAGCTGCCGCCACATTAGCAAAATTATTATTAGCAGAAAATGGTTTTAAATCGGAGCTGCCAGTATGAAGAAAATTTACCCCGAATCCAGGGCGTAGCTACCACCATATCAATGATACGGAGCCCCTAAGCTACAGGGCCCCCATCATATGTATGCAAAACAATCGTAACATGTTAACGGGGCCAAAAAAGGGCTAAGAAATTTTGATACATGGCCTACTCAGATCTAGCTACGCCAGTGCCCGAATACCTCACCATCCTATGGGATGATGCAAAGAAAGCCTTCTTGACAGCTATAAATTGAAATGTAAATGCTAAAGTCTTACTTAATTTAAATAAAAAGAGTGAGTAAACTCAATGGAGAGCTACAGCTAAATTTGGTACCTTCAGTACACCGACGTAGCTATTTTATCATTTGGGCGCTTAGGGTGGGTACCCAAGGGCCTTGATAAGCTGGACTTGAACACATTTTCTAGTTATACATTTCAATTTTCCACCTCCAAGGGGGCCTGCAGATTTTCTGTACCCATGGACCGAAATGAGCTTAAATCGGCACTGGCCACGCACCTGCTTCAGATTGACTTCATGCTGAAGGCACAGAAAAGACAATAATTAGCCGACTTAACCACGAAGTCGAATTAAGGAGATTTCAGGAAAAGTGCAGGCGAAATTCCACAAACATGGAAGCACAATGAATCTGGAAAGAAAACCTGAGAAAAAATTGGATCCACATATACACTGTGAAGGCTCCTGAATACCATGTTCGGTTGAAACAGGTGCTACCGACCACTGCCACGTTTCCAAAAGTCCCCTTACCGTAGGACCTTACTTAAGAAACTATGAAAGAAAAATAGCTGCGTGTTAGCCACAGCAGCAAACACACTCACACACACACTTCAGTACAGCCAGAGGCGGCTTAAGGAGTGGGTAGTGTGGGCCACCGCCCAAGGCCTTGCGGTACGTAGGGCCTCGCGCCTCAATGCAGAAATAAACTAAGCGAAAAGTAAGGAAAATCAGTTCTCAACTCTATCTGTTTTTAGCCAAAAGATATCGAAAAATCGATGTATAGATTATTGTTATTATTTTTTTTTTAAGAAAAAGGTATTCCATTTATCGGCGCATGTAAGTATACGAATAAATAATTCATGAAAATATTGTTTTCCATTTTCTTTTATTAAAAATTTCGCAATTTTGTCTTTTACCTCATTCGTTTATATTTAGTCTGGCAACATTAGCTGGAGCTGAGCTGTTATCGCGGGGAGTTCCCGATCAGATACGAGGTATAGCTTGCGACTTCCCATCAATTGAAAGCCAATTAAAGTATCACATGCAGACGGAGTCTCGCTTCATGTTTCTATATCATAAATTTTAAAAGTATTTGATGTGAGAATAAATAATATATATATATAGAGAGAGAGAGAGTGTACTGGTACATTGTGTTATAAAACGATAAACACGTATTACCGTTCAGGAGCATGCGATTTTTCCTGTTAAGCATAACTTCATTTAAAAATTCATATAAAACTATTACTGTAATAAAATACACCGAAATTTATAGTTTATATTCATTGCTAATTCATTTAGTTCTAAATTAAGATCACACCGGTGTGATTACAAGCATCAGAGCGAGCAAAACGCAATCTCGAATATGATACTGTGTTCCGTGAAGTGATCACATATATGTGATCATGGTCCTGAACAGGTTAATATGCTGAAATTCGATTTCTGTCTTGAAGAAAAATAATACCTGTATTTATTTGCCAAGAATATAAGGTAAGAAATATTTAATTATTATACTTACGCTCACAAATATCAGGTTAGACCGGAAGCCGACCCCAAGTGAGATTGGGAATAAAAAAGCTAGTAGAAAGAAAGATTTACTCTAATATTTTTTTGTAGTTTTCTCTTTTTAAAACATTACATGACATAAAATTACGTTTATTATTTGTCATTATACTTAGGGAAAGAAAGACGTACCTAAACAACGAATGTTATTGTTTTTGTTTACATGTTACGTATTAATGGTGCATTTTTCATAATTTATCAATCATGTCAGGCTTAGGCATTAAGAGAGATAGAGATAAAGGGCAATCTGGTGCAGCAAAAAGAAAAAGAAAAGTGGAAGAGCTGTATCCAACCAGGTTTTAAGTTCAGGTATGATGAAATTTCTCGGTCAAACTGAATCTGGCAGTACAGAATCAAATTAATCAGTTTCTTTGACTTCTCAACAACATTTATCCGTATCCGAGTTTTCATTGAGTTTGGAAGTTTCTCCAGATGCACAGACTATTGATACCGAACGACGAAAATAGGAAACAGAAATAGGATCAAAAGCTTGCCAATCATAATCTGACTCTGAGATTTCTGAGTTCACGTTGAGTTACATAAGAATACAATCAAGAAGAAGAGATCGAGATTAGTTTTTTGCCTGTGAACAGAGATGTCAGTGAGGTAGTGAAACAAGCATTTTCCAGTTTTGACCCGGGATTGTGTACGTTTCCCATGACAGATGCTCACCGGTCATGATATAGTTCAAAGTGATCTCCTCAGCAGTTAAATAACAGTGATGAATATTATCCTAAAGGCGATGATTATAGACACTTTTCCAATTTTCTTTTCTCACGAAAACTAAATGTGAAACTCAACGTCGTTGCAGTTTGGTTTATTTAAGTTCTAAAAATAGTTTTCTGTTTTCCATGCAGACTTTTTGGCAATTCGTAAACTCAAATGGTACAGGAAGGGTGCTGTGATTGGAAACACTTAAAAGTACATAGTATTTTACACAGACATGAGAATACTAAAGAACATATGGCCTATATGTTCCAATGGATAACATTAGAGAAGGGAATAAAGCACGGAAAAACATTAGACCCAGAAAATGAAAGGCGAATTCTTGAATCTCAAAAGCATTGATATCATTTGTTTGAGAGATTAATTGATATCATACATTTCTTAGCATATCATAATCTGACGTTTAGAGGTCACAGAGAATCTCTCAAAACAGACGAAGGCACTAAGAATTCTGGATACTTTGTAGACTTATTTAAATTGATATCTAAATATGATCCTACGTTATGGGAACACATAAATCGCACTGATAATAAACAACTTGCACACCATTATCTAAGCCCCACGATATTCAAAATGAATTGATCACAATTATGTTAAACACAGTTACAAGTGAAGTGATTGGTAGTATAAAAGAGGCAAAATATTCTTTTTATTCGACTGCACTACAGACTAGTAGAATTTAACAAATTTCGATCATCTTAAGATATTGTAGTACATCAACTGGAAGCATCGAAGAAAACTTGATCAAATTTCTTGCTGTCACTGAAACGATTGGAGAATATTTGACCAATGCAATACTGGGAGAGCTATAAAAATGACTTAGATATTCAGAACTGTCGTATACAAGGATACGACAATGGAGCAAATATGGTAGGCATAAATAGTGGAGTTAAAACTCGAATATTAAATATAAATCTCTGGTCATTTTTCACATCTTCGGTTATCATAACTAGAATTTGTTAATGGAACGCTGCTAATTCGCCAGTGGCAACAAAAACATCTTTTGGTTTTATTCAAAAGATTTTTTTGCTATTTTCAAGTTTTAGCAAACGCTGGAATATTATCAAAGATAAATTAAAGCTTACTATTAAGCCTTTATCAGATACAAGGTGGGAAAGCAGAATACAGGCGGCAAAGGCCGTATTATTACAATTTGATGATATTGTTAAATACATAGAAAACTTAAAAAAACCAAACTGAACAATCCGACATACTCAGTGATTGCGATTCCGTTTTAAATTAAGTGTTCAGTTGGGAATTTTTATCGTATCATTATATGTATGGTATGAGTTATTAACGCGTGTCGGTACCATAAGCAAATTATGGCAATATGTGCAAGCCCATTTATGCATTAAACATTTGAGCACATTTTGTAGCTCGATCAAAGAGTATAGACAAACTGGATTCGGAAAATGCTTGTCTGACGCTCGTAAGTTTATTGAGAAAAGCAGTTATGATTTGCCAAAAGATTTTTAAAAAATAAAAAGGGCAGCAACAAAAAGGAAAGAATGTTTGATTATAAAGACGGCGATCAATCTATAGAGTCTGCATGAAATAGACTTTTTTAAATCCATGGTTGATTCTGTGATAAGCAATATGGATTCAAGATTTATGTCTTTAAATCGACATTTTGAAAATTTTGGTTTTCTCTATGACTTAAACAAGTTTAAAAATATTTCAAAAGAGCAAATACTGAAAAACTGTTAAGATTTACACTCAGTCCTGCAAGTAGGTGAGAGCAGCGACTTCCAACCTTACTAATTATATGAAGAATTACAAAATATGATCCGAAATTTACCTGACACCATTACAGACGGGAAACATCTGCCCCAACATGTCATAGAGAACGATTTGAAAGAAAGTTTCCCAAATATTAACATTTTCTTTCGAATTTTGTTATCAATACCTTCTGCTAGGAGGAGCTTTTCAAAATCAAAATTGATAAAAAAAATTACGTAAGAAATACAATGGGTCAAGGAAGACTTTCTGTGCCTCAGCAGTTTTATCTATTAAAGCAGATATAGCATCGAAGATAAATTACGAACGAATCATTAAGAATTTCAGCAATTCTGTTTCTTTAATTTTTTTTTCATTATTGTTTAATGCGCCAAAGAAATATGAGTAAAAAGTTTTTTTTTTCTTTATGAATAAAAATTGGTTTTTTATTTTATAAACCCTTTTCTCATGCCACCAGAGGGCCTCTCGAAATGTATCTTGCCCACATTAAGTTCAGGTCTAGCGCCGGCCGCCACTGCGTACAGTATTCTTGGTAGATTTGCAAGCATCCATACAATACATATATCATTATACGAAAAGAGATAATAGAAGAACAATTATATATATATATGTAAGCACAGAAAAACGCTAGAACACTGCAAACTAGGATTACCAAGATGGCACAATTATCGCAAACCAAAATAATTCGCGCAAAGGGTGTGGGCTTTCCTAGGACTGAACCGCCTCTTTTTTCTTTTTTTTTTTAAAACCTAAGAATGGGATTTATCATCAGTGGCGCACCCGGCCTTTTTTTAATAGGAGGGGAGGGTAAATTTTGATAACACGTAGATAAAAGCACTAAGACGTAATTTCTATACTAAAAATTAAGAATCTATTGGTCTGAGGGTGGGGTATGAACCTCAAACACCAGGTCTTTTTGTGCGTGTATCTACCACTGCCTATCACGACAATTATTATATCATTAAAATGACGTCATATATGAATGAATGTGCATTTCATATTTTAAATACAATTTATTGATAACTGAAAAAACATTCATCTTTGTTTAGCAATTATAAGTTGTTGACATTTTTGGTTTTATAAAAAGTTTTACTAAAATGAAATATGAGGGAATTATTTTATACTATTTGACGGATTATGCACAGAAAAATGCGAAAAAGAAAAGAAATAATAACAGAAAGAAGTTATTCTACTCTATTTCTCGCTCCACACAGACGACAAAAGAAAAAAAAAAGAGATAAGCAAATTTTCGTAGTTTCGTTAATTGAAATAATATAGTTAGGTTATTGCACTTTGTTTTGTAGTTCGTCAAATTAAATCGTTAAGGATTAAAATTAATATTATAATTTTATTAGCTTTGAACTGAAATGAACTCAGTGGCGCAACAGCCCATGTGGGCCAAGACCTACTGTAACCTATCTCAATTTAAGTGATTTTAGGTGCTGGGGTGTATGTGTAGAGATGTTTCGCTCAAGTGGTCAGACTGATGTGAAAACCCCCAGTGTTCAGTTCCCAAGCAAGCTTGGTACTCATTTATCTACCCACTGATGGGATGAAAGGCTGTCGACCATGCCCAGCTTGGGATTTGAACCCAAAACCTGTGGCGTGGAACCGCGATACACTACCACTCAGCCACTAGGATTTTTATTAGTTTTGAGTTAATTTAAATGTATATATTTGAATACATTTAAAATAGCTAAAAAGCATTTATAAATAACGTTTTTGAATTGTTCAGTAATTTGTATGTAATACGTCCTTAAAAAATATTGTTATTTATATAGTTCACATCTTGAATCCCCTATTTTATCTTTATAAGGCTATATAAAATATATATATATATATATATATATTTGCGAAGTACAATCAATTTTAATCAACGGGAACTTAAAAAAATGTGAAAATGTAATTTTGAACCAGTTAACGTTTCGGTACGTAATATTATATTGACTAACCTCTTAGAGCAGTGGTCCTTAAACTTTCGATCACCGTGATCCCCCCTTAATATATCAGCCTAACATCGTGGACCCCCAAGATTTTGAACACCCTTTCCAGACTCGCAACACATAGCTGATTGATTTAAAGATTTCTCTATAATCCTAAGACTGCTTCTGCAACTTATATAGACTTTTTCGGCATTTTTTTTTTTTTTTTGTTAAAGAAAACAGTTAACATCTAATTAACAAGTAATATAAAAAAAAATTTTTAAGTCAATTCCTACTCTTAGATCAACAAAGAAAAATTTTATTTTAGCTACTTTTTATTAAATAGTTACATTTAATATAAATATGTATATACATAGGACAGAATCACAACATTAAGTGGTAATTAATTTTTATTAATTATCATTAAAGTATCGTATTCTCATCCAAAACAATCGTGTATATAAGATTTCATTTCAACTGAATGCTTTAAAACGTGAGAAAAAAAAACCTTTTCAAATTTTGACACAAGTCGCCAAAAATGATTTATTTTGGTCACTTCTGTTGGGGATCTAAATGCATCTCTTCTCCATTTATGAGTTCTAAAATCATGCATGCGTATAAGTAAACGTTACTGGAAATCAGTTTGAAGAGTGTCTTCCCACAAGATTGCATTTTTAACAATAAACTGAATTTTAACTTTTTTTAGAACTAATTCTCATGCTCTCTTTTGCTGATTCTCAATAAACATTATTAATGGGGAAAATTAATTATAACTGTAACCGGATTAATTATAACTAACCGGAATAACTGTCTCTTAAACAAGTAAACACACACACACTATTAAATTTCATAAACTTTGATAGCAACAATAGATAACAGTTCAGTACGAGTATCAGGAAAAACGAAATAAAAGAGAGATATATATTAAAAAATTAGCTCAATATTTTTTTTAAAAAAATCGTGAAGTAAGACCGAGCAAAAATAAAAACCCGTAATTTAACAAATTGGATTAAATCTCAAAAGCTTTTATTTGAAATCTCTGGCAGGTTTAATGCAGTGCTTCTTAAACTTTCAATATTTGTAATATTTCACAGTCATAATTTCCGCCCCCCCCCTTACAATAATATTATATTGAATGCAATAATAATGTACTTTGATGCGCTAAAGCTACAATATGACTTTAATTATATACCGTCCAAGTTATAAAAATAAGTATTAAATTTTGTGTATGACAAGTCCATGGGAGTCACTAGTAATTACTAAACTTGTTTATAATTTAGTATTGATAAATTCATTACCATATACTTTGTGCAGTACTGATACATTTATAAACATATTTTATCTGTGTTAATGTGTTTTTTATTTTGTCAGAATGTATTTTGCTTTACTTCCTTTCAGTAAACTGATAAATATTCTAAATATTTTATTTTCGCTCCCCCCCCAAACACGTGTAGGGGTTATCAGGCCCCACAGTTTGAGAAACGCTGGTTTAGTGTTAAATTAATGTGTTCCTGAACCAACACTATGGCTATTGGTAGTATGTTTCGTAATTTAGAATCACTGTCAAATGATCAGGATGACACCTAAGCTGATATCTCATTCACCTAATTCCTACTCCATATGAGAACCATGTTAGTTCAATTTAAAGCTCTGGAACTCCCATTAATCCGTTTGGAGGGTTTTCAGGGTAATAGGTTTCAACTATCAGTGCATTACAATGAACATTTGGTTTGCCGCAGCAGCATTAAGAATTAAATGTAGACGACTTATGTTAAGGATATTTTAGAACTTTTTCAAAATAAAGTATTCGAAAAAACGACTGAACTAGTATTTAAAACATAAAATGCTCAAATATGTAAAATCGGAACATCCAACATCTTAAATTCTTTCTGAATGCACGGTGTTTTTCTATTACATTCTTCGCATTGTATTTTGAACGACCCAGCAAAATATCGTATAATCCTTTTTAATATTTTCAGATAAGGTTCGAAAATTCTTAATCTAATTTTTTCTCTACAATATTTATTAAAATCATATTGTTGATATATATAAATCAAGCCTTAATCAAGTTGTATATCAAGCCTTTTACATTCACTTTTTGGAATAAAACAAATTTGGTTTCAATATTGTTTAAAAGTTACTTTTCTGTAGGGAGTTCGGATAAATACAAATAAAAATGTAAAGACCAGTGAAATAAAAAAAAAAAAAGTAACTGATGAAACCCCAAAACAATATTTAATTTCATTCGATATAATTAACATCCAACGATGGACATTACTAGTAGTTTCTTTAGTAATATTAAATTGTATTTAAACGACTTGTGAGAACGATATATTTGTGCTGGTGTTATTTAAATTAAGTACAAAACTATTCAGTTTTATATCAACTACTTTTAAGAATAATCAAATTAGTATTTAGGGAAAAAATGGTTATTGCTCCAAAAATATAGTACCATTACTAAAAATAAGAAAAATTCCGGCGAAACATGGAATTCTAAATTTTTAAAGAATGAGAAATCAATTTTTAAACTAAGTGATATGAGAAATGAAGATGAATAAATTTTCACAATTTACAGTTCAAACAGAAAGAAGATTATGAGTTACTATGTAGAGAACACACAAATGTTTGAACCTGTATAATACCTCAAAAGGATGTATATCAAACTTTTTTGTAAGTAAAATGGAATTATTGGCATGTTATTAGTCGAAGGATTAAATAATTTGAAATTTTTATTGTTATGTTTTTTCTTTACCCAATTCGTAGTGTTTTTAGTGGTATTTATGTGGTATATAACACTATCTCCTTTCCAAATTTTGGAGAGAAAAAATCTTTTTTCGTTTTTAAAAATTAGATACATAGAATCAAGCTCGTAATTGTTCTTCAAACAGTTCCATATTTTAATCAAAACGTTAATTTCTTTTCTGAAAAAAAATTATACTTAAAGGAAAATAATTTTTGAATAATATTTGAAGTAAAACTTTAAAAAAAATACAGGTGTCTTTTTTATAACACGATTAATTCGTACCGTGGTATATTGAGTGAATATTAATTTCGCACTGTTCAGCCACGAGGGGGCCGCGGTAGCCGAGTGGTATAGGTATCGGATCGTGGCATGCCTTATCACGAGTTCGAGCCCAGTACCACTAAAGACCCGCCGTGTAGGGCAGCGATGCACGTTAAATCTGTCGAGAGCTGAAACGTCCTACCGTTGGTGTGGTGTGATAATTATGAGAGAGGGTGCCAGCTCAGGTGTCCACGTCACTTGACCATGGTTCAAAATTACGTGGTCCGTCGAAAAAAGCCTTCGTGTAGCTGAACAGTGCGACGTTAATATTCAATCAATCAATCAGCCATGAGGGTTTTTGGTGACGGACCTCGTAATTTTGAACCACGGTCAAGTGACGAGGACGACACTTGAGTTGGCACCCCCTCACCTAACTACAGCATCAACGAGAAGACGTTTGAGCTCTCAACAGATTTAACGTGCATCGCTCCCCTACACGGTGGGTCTTTACTGGTACTGGGCTTGAACTCGTGAGACATGCCAGCCACGATCCGATACCTTGACCACTAGGCTACCGTGGCATATCGCGAATTCGTATTATATACGCGAGACTTTATTTTATAATTTATTTATTACATTAACTATGTATATACATAATATAAATCATGGCAATATGTACGGTGTTGTATCAAACCACACAAACGGGAGAACGTTTGAGCCTCGGCATATTTAACATGCATTTACCTCCATCTGCAAGGCGGGTCTTCAGCGGTAATCATGCATGAACTCATGACATGCTGGCCACGAATCCGTTATCTTGACCACTAGGCTATTGCGGCCACTCCATTTTATACCGAAATCAAATCTTAAGATGTAAAGTTTTACGACAAGCTGAAATTTCTTTTTTAATAAAACATACAAATAAAAAAGTAAATTAACTTCAAATTTTTTATCAGAAACAAAAATATGAAATAAAAAATTAAAAATGCAATAAAAAGATATTCAAAAAATAATAATTAATGTTATAAAATAAATAGAAAAGGCTTATTAGGATCACAAAATTAATTTTCATCAGCACTTCATCATTCAGAAATATTCTATAGATTGGAGTGTGGGATTCGCTTTATTAAAAGAAAATGATATTCATTTTTTAAAATCGTGTTATTTCAAAACCATGTAGTATTAAATTCCAGTTTTGTGCCATGTGATATCGAAACGGTATTTTATAAGTAATGTATTATACGAGAGGTGCCTGTGTAGAGATAATTGTACTTTCAGAAAGGGCCGTGAAAAAAAAGTTACTATACTTTCATTTCTCATACATCGTCATATAAAGAAAGTTTATAAAAGTTAACATATATATATATATATATATATATCAAACTGAATTTTGTCCGTGTGTGACATAACATTAAGTAAATAATTTTTATATACAACACAAATCGGAAAAAATTGTATCAATGTTCAGCAAAACCTGTTTTTGTTAGGTAGATAGGGGCCACATAAAAAACAGCACAAAAAAATGCGGAAATATTTCATAAATACTTACATATAGCAAACAACTTCGTCGACATACTACAGAAATTTTTTTTTAATGCGGCGGAGAGGGACCGCATAAAAAAAGTCGTACTTTGAAAATATCTGAATTATTTATGAAATACATGAGAAAGTGCTTTCAAAAAATTTAATTACACATGGGAACATATTAAAAGCATTTAATTCTCAAAATGCACACACATAATTCACTGCTACTCATCGTAATCCAAAACATACATCTTCCTGTGATGAATTATTTCAAAATCGCTTTCGTCACTTGAAGATACTATTTCAATTGATTTATTTTTTGGCACCATAAAGTAAGTGATAAGATTTTGTGACGACGGTCAGTGGGTCAGTCGCTTGTGAACGTTACGATAACCAGATATGCATGAGTGAAGCTCTTTTTGGAATTTCAAACTCCTTTCGGAAGTATTTCAAGAAAATGCTTTTCCAATTTGTTGGAAAGCTGGATTCTTGCATGTATTTTATCCGCACTCAAAGTATCCGGTTCTTCCTGTCAGTCTTCGTAATCTATCAAATTATTGATAATGTCACTGTCATTGAAAGTTTCGTCTTCTAACAAGTGCATGCTGCTAGTGCGTTGAGCAAAAGCAGTTGAACGTGTACTGTCAAGAGACAGTTTATAACCAATAAATAAGAGAGTTTTAAAGTATATATATGTGTACATTGATAGAAAACATTACAGTGGCACCAAGGCCGTTGAAAGTCATATACCACATGAAGAAAAAAATCGTACAAAAAAAGTGCACAAACAATAAGTGATTAATAGAATCAGTTTTACTGTCTTTCATTTTATGTATTCTGGTATTCTAATGAATTCAAGCTAGAGGGAAGATGTCAAAAATGTCACTATTAATGTCAAAATTGTTGCTAAGAAATTGAACAAAATTTTAATTTTTAAACATCAATGTGTGCTCATGTGTAAATTTTAAAATACAGTTGGACCGCCATATTACGAACCTCTCTTTTACGAATTTCTCCATTTTACGAATTTTTTCTTGTGTTGAGTTGAGTTTGGTGTTTTATGGGGCAAGAGCCAGTTTTGGCTATACTGCGCCGAACATTCATAGGCCTGTGGTCTGGACGGAAAAGAAGAAAAGAAGAAATTGGATGACAAGATGGAGGGTCGAAAATAGAGAAGGATTACTGGGGTACCCCGGGGTCGTGACACCTGTGTTTACTAGAAGATAGTAAATCCCCCTTGGGAAAAGAAAAGATCACTAGGGTACCTCGGGATTGTGACACCCGTACCCACCTAAAGAAGGTGAGCCCCCTGAGGGGAATTTTTTCTTGGAATCAAGAACTTAGTATGTTGAAAGCTGAATCACGCTGTTTAACGAATTTTTCCCATAATGAACTCTTTTCGGGATTTAACGACTTCGTTAAATGCAGGGTGGACTATATTACAGATATTACCATTTGAACGGGGGAAAAATCAACCACTGGGATGTAGAGGATTGTATGAGTTCAGCTAGCCATAATCTGTGTTTCTCTGATTAAAATAGATGCAGTTGAGGAAAAATTAAAATCGGAATACTGATTAGAGCATCTAGTTAATGTAATACTACTTTGCGGCCTCTGTGGCCAAGAAGTCAGGATCGCGAAACCGTAACCGACGTTATGAATTGCATTGTCACTGAAAATCTGCCGTGTAATGCGGCTGTTGTACGTTAAATCTGCCGAAACTCAACTTCAAGTTGGTGCTGTGTGGAAGAGTGGAGTAACAATTCAGATGAACTTGACCTTTGTTCAAAATTACGAGGTCTGCTGCCAATAATCCTGGTGTAGCTTTGAAATGCGACTCTAATAAAAACTTAAATCACTATTAATTTGCTATAGAATTTTTCAGATAAAAAGTAACGGTTTTTTTTTCTATTTCAACTAGAATTAATTTTTTAGGAGAAAAAATTACTTTGACATTACACAGTTTAGCTGGACTGAAAATCTGTAAGCTGTTTTTAATTGATCATTTTATTTGTATTTCACATCAAATTTTTAGCTATTGATGAAGAAAGTAGAACATTGCACTTCATGATCAACACACTTAACAATTCGTATTAGTAAGAAATTATTATAAGAGTATATGTATTATTCTAGCAATTATTTCATGATTATTAAGTACCTTAAGGGTATTTAATTTAATAATTTGTGACAAGAAAATATGAGGAAATAATGTATAAATATGAGAGCTATATTCTGCATATCTTACTTATCATGTTTAACTATCTATCATTTTAATTTCTCAAATACTGCATTAATTTTATTTTAAAACGCACAGTTATTTTCCAAATAAATGTAGAAAAAAGCTGGCCTATAGATTCAGCATCTCTTCTGTTCCGCTTAATGTATTCTTTTTCAAGTGATTTTATTGAGGAAACAAAATAAATGAAATCTGTATGTACTTTACAAGGGTAAGGTCTGATTTAATGCTCATTATCTCAGTTTTTCTAATCTATTTTTTAATGTTATATAGAGGGCATTTTTATTAAGTTTAATATAAAAGTATATATTAACAGTTAAAATGTTAGTTTTAAAATGCACACAGAGATTAAGGTATACGACTACGTTCGGAACTGTGATTTTGTAAAAGCGTACAAACGATTATTATTTTTTTTAATATCTGGTGTTACACTTAGATTTAGAATACACGTATAAAATTGTTTTAAGAATAATATAATAAAAAATAATTTAAAAGTAATACTTTGGAAAAAAAATTAACTAAGAATTGCCTATTTTCACAAAAAACATTCTTCTTTTATGAAAATTGCTTCCATAATAATAATATTTTGCTTATAAGTAGCTAAGACTTCTCCAGAGGGCTTTAACTAGGACTTTTGAAAAATTCACATTATTTTCAGAGTTACTACCAATTGAAATAATTATCGTTGTTTTTTGTTAAAATTTCTCCAATCTGATGTATTAAAATGTGGTTAAATCCAGTTCTACGTTATTTTTAAAAAATAAAGGAGAATGTTTTGAAAACAAATAATTCTATGTTCATTTTTTTTCCAAAATATTGCATTTAAATAATTTTTAGTGTAATTATATTATTAAAACAATTTTATATGTGTCTTCTAACCTAAGTATAACACTAAATATTAAACAAATGTTCATTTGTATCGGACGTAGTAGTAGGTATCCGACTATGTTTGGAGCCATGATTTTAAAAAGGCACACAAATGAATACTTTTCATGACATTTAGTGTCAGATTAGAATATATGTATAAAATTGTTTTAAGGACATTTTGACAAAAAAAAGTTATTTAAATACAATATATTTCGGCTAAAAATTAACTTAGAATAACCTTTTTCAAAATGTTCTCCTTTTGTGAAAAATGCTTCTATTAAAATAATATTTTGCCTGTATATAGCTCAGACCTCTGTACAGAGGCTCAGCTATGAGTTTTGAAAAATTCACATTACTTTCAAAGTTACAACCATTTGACATAATTATCAGCGTTTTTTTCTTAAATTTTTTTCCCTCTGTTGTGTCGTAAAACACGGATAAACCCACTTCTAATTTATATATTTCAAAAATTCTAGTTGAGCCTCTGTACAAAGGTCTGAGCTATATACAGGCAAAATATTATTATAATAGAAGCATTTTTCACAAGAAGAGAACATTTTGAAAAAAGGTTATTCTAAGTTAATTTTTAGCCGAAATATATTTTGTAAAATAATTTTTTATTCTAATACTATTCTTAAAACAGATTTACATTTTCTAATCTAAGTGACGATAAATATCATTAATATTATCCATTTATACGCTTTTGCAAAATCACGGTTCCGAACGTAGTCGGATACCTTAAAATTGTTACCTTTTATTATTATTTAACAGTTTGTATGAAAAAGTTTTATTCTTTTATTAGCATACTATACACAACGGCACACTCAAGTAAGATTATATGTCTCAGTGGTTTCAATGAAAGTACAAATCTCCTGAAGTCTACTTCTAAGTATTATGTATCCAGGTGCAGAAACTTCGTGGAAAAAAAATCCAGGTGCACATAAAATTTAGTAAACCTCGACCTGGAAATCGGTCCCACTGGGGCTTTCTTCTAACAGCCCGTGTGCCCAATATATTTAACTAAGCGGCTCTCTTTGGGGAACTTACGTGCCTCCATTATGAGATGAAGATCAGAGCGGCCTTTCCGAATTATTAAACGGAAAAACTGTTAGATACGGCTCGGTTTTTGTGAATGACTCGGTTTGATGTCGGCTCTCTTTCATTCACACTCCATCCTCTTTGTATAGCGCTGAAAGGAAAGAAAGAAGTGAAAAGCGGATCAACGCTGAAAAAAATGGCCATCCTTCTCCTTTTGATCTGTGCCGGCGCAGTCTTATCGAAAAGCCAGAAACTTACACATTATTTTGAAAGAAAACTTTGTTGCATGATATTACGTAAATTTTTTAGTTTACGCAGCATACTACCCTTTGTTTTATTTGAGATTCTTCTTGTTTGCATGTTTGTTCTTATCTTGTTTAATTGAAGGATTCTGGTAACTGGTCGTGCGTCGTCTGTTTTTCGCTTCTTTTTATGTAAGTTACAGTCTTATCTTGATTTGGATATCAACAGACTAAAAAATAAGGGAAAGTGTCAAATTTGTTCAAAATATCAAGTAATCGTTACGTTAATAAATCATTTTTGAATAAAATTATTTAGTAACTTAGCTTATTTAGCAATTATTAATTGCAATTATTGTGTTTTACAAAATTTTATTATTTTTATTTCAGAACAATATATACATATATATATATATTTACTTTAGATTATATTTTTCTACAAATATAATTATAAATTATATATACTGTAAAATAATTATTAAACATTACGATAAATAATTAGTGCCTTGTAATGTAATTGTTAGTAATTAATAAACACCTATTAAAATTATCGAAGCCTAATCGGTATTAATTATATTAAAATTACGTAGGAATTAATTACGTTATTGAGATTCTGCCAGAGACTTGTGTTGTGGAAGGTTTTTTCTCCCCAAATTTTTTCGTAATCTTTGTGCATCATCTCTATCTTTTTTTTAAATTGGGAAATAAAAAAAAGGCTGAGATTTCTTCCGACTAAAATAGTACTAAAAATGAAAAAATGTACGTATGTACTAGTCCAGCAGTACTGCTTGCAATAATTTATATAACTTCCCCCATGAAATCACTTACTTTTGATATTCATATGCCATCAAAAATAGGAATGAACTTCAAATGAAACTTCTAAAGTTAAAAAAAATCTGTAGGAGAGCATATGTTGTTTGGGTTATTTTTCTTTTCTCTTCCATGTATATGTTGTTAAAATTGTTCACTTAGTCTGGAATTAACAGTTCAAAGAATAAGTATATCTATCAAGCTTTGAATGAAATTATAACTTTGTTTCTTCCTGGCAAAATGTCTATTTACTATAAACCCTTGTCGCTATACCTCCTCCTCATGTTGGTTGAGGTGGAAGTCACGATCATTAACCAGATACCCAGGGGATCCGAACGCAGTATTGATGTCAGACATGAAATAATGACTAATACTCCCAATAATTCACTTTTATTGATCCAATGTTAAACCTGATTTCAACCATATGTAGACAATACAATATACTATTAATTCTAAATTTAACTACTACAATATACTAGTAATTTGGAATAAATATGATGGATACTTATCTTTAATGAAATGCGACCTCTAATCTCGCCAAAGCAAAATCTTCTAACTTCTAATAGCGGAACGACTATAATTCCGGACGATAATTCAGTAATAAGCGACTACAATTCTGGGAGTCCTAGCATGGCAATATTGTCCATCTGAAACCTATTCTCTATCTCAGTAACTATTTATGTGCAATTTAGTAGTGATGCTTATTTGTGACATTGAGTTGTTCCAGCTCAATGTGGCGATTTGACTGGATAGAAAAAATCCTAGTTAGAGAGATAGACCTCGTAGGTAGGCTATTGTTATATTGTTATACCCTTGCTTCTTATGCAAATTATGTTCTTAAGAAAAAAATGCTACAATTTTTATTAAAGAGAATACTTGGAAAACAAAAGTTCAAAAAGTTTAAAATTCCGGGAAAAATAAAGAATTAGGTTATTATATCTTCAAAGAAAAATAATTGCAGATGATATCTAAGAAAAATTTCAGCAAAAAAAGACAATAAAGTAATAAGAGAAGTAAATTTTTTCTCTCAAAAATTTCTTCGTAACTCGCTTCTTAATTGTGACGCTAATCCTTGCTTTGTTGCTAGGTGACTGTATTGACAGTGCTAGATATCCCGTTGTCATCCACCCTCATCGCTTCCAATTATTTAATGTAAAAAGTACATGTCTTATTAATTCCCCGTTTTTCAAATCTGTTGCGAGATAATAGTTGTTGATAATGTATGATATACTGAATTATAATTTGTCAGTATACCATACTTATTTTGAGAAAAAAATATTAAACTTTCTCAAACAGTGTATACTTAGATTTATTTTACATATATGGTAATGAATCATACATTTTGCTAAAACCTGTTCTATGGACCACTGGTTGGTGATTACTGTTCTGGATGATTTTACATGGTACTTCCACACAATAAAAAAAGCCCTTTCTTACTTAGAATTATCATCACACAAGCTCAAATACCTTTCAATATTTATTCAAGTCTAGCCTAAAAAACGCTTAGAATGCTTATAAAAGTATTTATGTCACAAAGTTGCCGTAATTCGTTTTAAGCAATAGTTTTCGGAATAAATAAAATGATGTGCTCATTCTTTATTAAATCCTAGATACAGCGAAATATACTGATGACTTTGCAGGGATTTGTCTTTTCTCCCCCCTCCCTTCCTCCAAAGTAGATATAACGAGAAAAGCATTCTTTCTGTGGAGGAATTTTTTATGCATTCAAAGCTGTCACCAAAATATTTTTAGCATCGGTACTATAAAAAAAATGGAAGCGGTTCTTAGAACTGTATTAAGCCAATATACAAATTTTTCCCTGTTTATTATAAAAATATTGTAACTTCATTTTACACCATTTTTTCAGAATAAAATTTCTATCTGATAAAATGTGTTGTGTAATTTATATCAATTAAACAAGAAAGAAAGAGAACAATAAAACATTTTAATTATAAAGCACGCTTTCTTCGAGAATTCTGTGAATCTATCTAAAGAGTGTTAGTAGAGAGCTTTCCTTCTTTCATAATTTTCTTCTCATAGTGATAAAAGCAGTTTTAAATGGTATTAAATAAAGGGAGTATCATTTCAATGAATTCTGAGTTAGGATCATACCGTAATAAGTGCTATTAATAATTAACTTAATAATTAACTTACCCAGAGCTTTCCTTCTTTCATAATTTTCTTCTCGAGTGATAAAAGCAGTTTTAAATGGTATTAAATAAAGGGAGTATCATTTCAATGAATTCTGAGTTAGGATTATACCGTAATAAGTGCTATTAATAATTAACTTAATATTTATCAGTCAAAATAGTTTAAGATTGTACCAATCAGTGATAGAGTAGTAGTTGCTAATCTCACAATATCTGAATTTATACATGGGAACTCAGATTTTTTTTTTTTCGAATTTTTTATCTGGAATTACAAATTTATAGAAATTATTTGATTAAATTAATCAATGATTATATTAGATAAAGGAGATTAGATAAAATTAGATAAAGAAGAGAGTTATATGATACTACTTACTTTGAATGAGATATTATTTTTCAATATAGTTTATTAAAATCTATAGAAAGTCAAAAATTCAGTCCGTATTTTTCAGTCTTAGCTCTGTATTGCTCTGAAGCTTTACATTTCTTTTATGCATGAAAACTTCATATTAGATTTGTATTGTGATGGATTTATTTAAATTGAAATTCTTGCACATTGTTTTAAGTATTTTTGCAAAATATTTCCTGTTGTATATTTATGTTTGGCTCAACAGTTCATATAAAACAGAGAAATCGCCTTGCAATTTTGAGTTGCAGTCAGATGCGGAAGTCAAATGACCATTTTATTCTCCATATTCACGCTAATATGAAGAGTTTAGAATGCATCAGCGATGGTCTTTGAAAGGATGATCCCTCGACTTACCGGTTACCAATCCGCTGCTCTGTTAGCTAGGCTACCGTGTTCGAAATGTTTTGTCGCGAAATGCTTAATCTCTTCATCAAAGAAGTCTAGTTTAATTTACGTTCAGAAGTACACCCATTGACTTTACAGCTATAGCATTAGTTTTAGATCATTGATTTTTAATGATGCATATTTTTATGAAATGGAATGTTCTTTCTGTTTATTTTTTATTTATCCTCATTATGACTACATATATTAGTGTATACGATCTCTCATGGTGGGGGGGGGGGGGGGGGCAAAATTTAAAAAACACCGAAGAGAAAGCCCCAATGAGTATAATCTCTACGGTAAAAACTAAAAATCTGTTGGTTTATGAGAGCGAGTTTCAGTCCACAAAACCCATCCTTGTGTGTATACCACTGACTACCTAGCACTAAAAGTTATTGAATATTAAGTATATTTGAGATGCTGCTTAGGAATTAGCAATAAAGGCATTGATATTGACAAAGTTAATGTCGCCTCTTGTTTATTAGGGAGGGTCTATTTGTAATTTTAAGTAAAAAGTCATATACTTTTTCTTAAAGTAATACTTATTTTCCGAATGAACATATTTTTCGTTAGGCATGTATGAGCTTCAAAACTTTTTCCCATTTTTGTTCCATAAAAAGAAATTTTTATGCATTATGTAAGTGGAAAGTTATATAACGAGGCATTCACAATCTTCCATAAAATTCGAAAGTAGTTAATATATTTCGTTTGAAAACAGTTAACAGTTTCTATTCATTCCATCTTTTGTCATTAAAATAAAAAGAACATTTCTAGGTATTTAGCACTATAACAAGTTTTTTTTTCATCATAAGATATTACTGTTAAATGACGCTATTTCTTTCAGATATCATTTTATCAACTTCAGCACATTCACTTAACACTGTGAATAGAAACTTGAAGAGGCAGAAGTGTCGGTATTTGTTAGATGTTTAAATGAGTTACACCTCTAAGCGTCATTCACAGAAAGATCATATAATCTAATCTCAAGATCTTTTTCTCAATCCTAATCTTTCTCATCTCTAACATCATCGCTGTTTTTGTAGTTCCGATTGATGAAATTTTCCATGTTTTCTTTTTCGAATGTTTGCTTCTTAGCTGTCAACAATACTCGTGGCGTAATCTGTTAATCTGGTTCTGTTTTAATACAAGCCGAAAATGAAAACTTATGTCTGCGCGATTTTAGATATCGCCTCTCTTAAGACAAGAGATATCACTTTTTTATGTCGATGACGAATAAGAACTTAAGACAGCAAGTAGTAAGAGAATCGGAAGTTTTTAAGGAGAGCCAATTTTCATATTTATAAGGAATATTGTGTGTGGCAGACAAACAATTGTATTTTCATTAGAATTTCAGTGCGTTAACGACTTAAACCTAATTGTTCGGAAAATGAAAGCTATAAACTAAGAACTATTCGCAAGCACCAAACATTGAAATCTATCGATTCTGTATTTTTCTCAAGTTAATACGCATCTCTAAAGAAATGGATATGAAATAGGATCACTCAAAATATTTCGAGAGAGCTTCCGTGTACTATTAACATCTGCTATTGTTTTGCTAGTCAAAAATTGTACTGTGATTTATATCTACCTTGAAACTTATATCTGTGTTTCTGGTTATTTCTCCTTGGTATAGCATTTTTCAGTCACTCGGTATATTAGAATGATGATTTTGATTTAACTATTGCTTGTATTAACATTCATGTATATATTTATCCGAATGAGTGAATATTAACATCGCACTGTTCAGCTACTCGAGGGCTTTTGGTGACGGACCTTGTAATTTTGAACCATGGTCAAGTGACGAGGATGACACCTGAGCTGGCACCCCTCTCTCCTAACTACCACACCAACGGGAGGACGTTTGAGCTCTCGACAGATTTAATGTGCATCGCTTCCCTAAACGATGGTTTTTAGTGGTACTGGGCTCGAACTCATGATATGCCTTGCCATGATCCAATACCGACCACTGGGCTACCGCAGCCCTATATTTATCCGAAAGTTGTTATTAAAATATAAATGAAAATAATATAAGAGAGAAATTGACGATATTAATTTTATTTATTTTGAAAAGTTCATGTTTTTTTAAAAAATTAAATTATTTTTTGTCATCAAGTCTATTCTTTTATACAGCCGAAAGAGGGGAAAAAAGGAACACAAAATCGATTAAATGTATAGTGCCATATTTAAATTTAAAAAATGATATAAAAATTACATCTCTAACATAAAAAAGGTAAAATGACGGTTCACAACGAACGTAAATATTATCTTTAAACTGCTTATTCCATGCTAATTTCTTACCTCTGTGTGTTCTCTATTGTTACATGAGACTTTTAGGTATTCTTTTAACTTAACTCAGTGGTGCAACAGCCAGTGAGAGCTAAGGCCAATTGTATCCATTTCAGTATACGTGATCTTGGGTCTGAAGTGCATTAGAAGAAATTCCGGTCAGGTAGTCAGTCTGACGCGAAATCCCCCAGTGTTAATTTTCCACACACAAGAAAGCTTGGTACTCATTTATCAACTTATTTTTTGAGAAGGAAGGCTGAGTCGCGACCTTGCTCAATCCGAGGTCTGAACCTCGGACCTGGGGTGTGGAAGTACGATACACTACCACTGAACCACTGGGCTGCTAGGTATTCTTTTTCTGTGATTTACTTACAGGAGTGAAAAAGAAACAAAAAAGTTTCATTGACACAATATGGTCATCATAATATTACGAATTTTATAGAAAAGAAGAAAATATGGAAAAATAGTTTTTGTTTTCAATGAAAAGAATTAAGCATCACAATTTGTTTCTACAAAACTCTATTGTTTCATTAGACACCATATAGTTTATTCAGATGCCAATAGATCTCGAATTTTCTGGGTTTTTTTTCGGCACCGTAAGGAGCTTCCAAAGAAGATACTAGTTTTTTATGATTATAGTATTTATATACTTGAATGCTCTATGAACTTTAAAATTTGCTGTATAGGCTCGTGTAGCTTAAAATCATAAATGTTGTCACGTGTTATTGTGTATTATAAGTGCCTCAGATATAATAGGGATAACATCTGGTAATGAAATACTGTTCTGCATATAATTTGATTAAAAAACGAATGATTTTTAACCCTTTTAAAGCAACATTATTATTGGTGACAAACTTCTTAATTTTGAACTCCGGTTAAGTCATGAGAACATATCTGAGTTGATTTCAAACTTCTACATCACATCAACATGTGAACTTAAAAGATACTGTGATTAATAAGGTCTGATTTTTTACAAGTTAACGTATCTATAGAATCAGACCACTCTTTAATTTCTTAAATGAAGTCTCTCTCTCTCCTGGATTTTCTAAGTTGTCTAGAAAAAATATCAAATTAAAGTTAAATTAAAGAAAGTTTTAAATTAAAACTTTATAAAAATCTCTGTTCCAGCTAGATGCACAAAACATTTTCTCAGAGAATCCACTTCCTTCCCCTCTATTTAATAATGCTTAACTAATACCGAAGATACCATATTTATTCGAATCTAAGCCACGCCCTAAATTCTCAACACATTTTTGTGACAAAATAAAAATACTGCAAAAAAGTTCATCAAAATCCGATATTTATGAAATTAAAAAAAAATTAAGCTGAGAATTAATAATAAATGAATAATTAATTTATTTTACCAGTATTAAAAACTTTTAAATACAAACGTAAATTACCTGTAACTGTTTTAACCGTCAGTATCATGTTCAATTTCCCTTATACAACGATTTTTCCGCCTTCGATTCTAAGCCACACCCGATTTTCAATAGCATTAACATTGAGAAAAAAAAAGTGCGGCTTAGATTCAAATAAATAAGGAATTTTTAAAAAAAGAAAATTTTATTATAGAAAATTCTCTCTCTTGATGGTTTTAGCTAAGGGAAGCATTAAGAGAGAAGTGATTTACTACTTTTTTTTTGTGTGTGTGAATTATGATACATAAGCGTCAATATTTAAAAATATGTACAGATTAAAAGAAGTAAAAAGTATTGAAAATTTTTTGTTTTTTTTCCTCTTGTACTTTGGAGGAAAAAAATACTCTTGAACGTACCTGACCAGACTAAAGTTCCTTATCGCTTTTAAAAGATTCATACTAAAAAAAAATAATTTACAATATTAACGAATCAAATTCGTTTTATTTCAATTCCTACTATTAGCTCACACACACACACACAATCTCTATTTATATATTTGTATATTTATTTATCTTGTTTGAATTTTCAATCGTTAATAAAATACATTTTAAAGCGCTCAATTGAGCTGAAATTTTATATACAGGATTATTTTAGATGACAATACAATAATATAATAATAATTAATAAAAATTAATCGATTAAAACTAATTATTTAGAATTACAAATGCAACCACGTTTGCATCATTTTTGGCGACTTAGCGACCCTTTTGGCGACTTGTGTCAAAACTTGAAAAGGTTTTTTTTTCTCATGTGTTTAAGTATTCAGTTGAACTGAAATTTTACAGACACGATTGTTTTGGATGACAATACGATATTTTAATGATAATTAATACCGATTCATTGAAAATAAACTTTTTTTTTTACTCATTTGTAAAAAATAAATCATTAAAGAACTGACGTAAAAAAAAATTTCAATTTTCAATTTAAATTATTTATTTTGTCATATATATATATATATATATATATATATTCAGTGATGATTTCTGAAAATTATTGTACCACAGATTGATACCCCCCCTCCCCCCCAAAACGTTAATAGCAGAAGTTTTTAGAAAATTCGCAGTAAATATTCTAAATACTTTTATCTCGGAATTTCTTGAAAGTAATTTACATCAATTTCAATCTATAGTTTCCTACATGTGTGGAATTGATGAACAATCTAGTCTTCCGAATCTGGTTGCAAGTATTTCTAAAATTTCAAGAATTTTTTTATTTCTGTTTTCTGGGTTTAAAGAATTTACCTGATTTTCTCTTATTTATCTTTAACATATTTGGAAACTCAATGCTGTAATTTATTCAAAGATTTTTCTCTTTTAAAGTGGAAAAATCGGTTACATTACGAAATGTTATGTACCTTAAAATCCGGCATATATCCCACACCTATACTTTCAAACTGCAATTTTTAATTTTAAGGTTTATTCGCCGTATAACGCTCCCCTTCTATTTTATGAAGAAACATAAAATGTACGAGTGCAATGCTCTTAGGTTTTGAAGTCATTTATTCGAGGTATTATTTCAAGTTTTAGAAAAAATTAGTATATTTCTAGAACTACAATCCTTTCAGTTCATAAGGAATGTCATTTCTTTTAAATAAACATTATTTCGATATATGTAGAATTCTAATTTTTTTCTATGCTCATCTTTTCATATTTAAAGCTCTTATTTTTATACTCGGCGTATAGTGCGCACTCGTAAATTTCGATTATTATTTTTTTGAGTTAAAAGTGCTCGTTATACGCCGAATTTTACGTTATCTACATATTCTTGAAATAATATTAAAAAATGATATCGACGAATATATTAAAAACAGTGACACAATTTCTTCAAAAATACAATTTATTTAATGAAATGTTCATAAAATGTACATGTTATGATGAATTATGTACAGTTTTAACAAAAAAATGCAGTAAGAAGGTATTAGTTATACCAATCAGAACACTCACTAAATTGCAATGACATAAATGAAAAATAGAAATCTATATCACAGTACATTGCTTATAAAAGTTCATGAAAATATGATCAAGACAATGACAATATCAAATAAAAATCAAACTTCAATAAACATTTGAAATACATTTTTTTTCTAACTTGAAACTTTTCTAAAGTTAGCTCAAGTCTTTAATTAATCAGACTCTTTTCAAATACTTCATTTTCCGATAAATAAAATTTTCTTCACTAAGAGTTTATGACTTACATCATATTAGAACAGGTATAAAATGAATCCGATGGTAATCATAATACAAAAATAACCACGGCTTCTTTTCCATATACGATGTCTGGCCATTCTGACAGCATTATTAATCATTAAAATACTATCGTCATCTTTATTTGTTAATTACGTAACAATAAAAATTTGATTGTATAAAATTCATTGAACAAAAGAAAAAAAAATTGCTTTTAATTGTAGTAGGAAAAAATCGTTTTAAGTTATGATTTACACGTATAATTTTGGCAATAATTAATAATTTTGTGACAATCATCCTTCAAAAAGAGACAATGCTGTAGTCAAACTTGATTTCTCATGATGTGGTCAAACACGAGTTCACGAATCTTTGGCTTTTAATATGCTGATTCACCACACACTACTATACTTACTATGCATTTGAATTTCAAAACTGTATAAGAATGGATATAAACCAGTTCCTAGATCATTCCACCATGTGACGCAATTAGCTATAAGATTCACCTAAATGAATTTTCTGTCTCAACATAAGTCAAAGTTGAAAAGAAAAACCAGAATCAGTTTTGCTTATCACACACGAATATTAATTTCACAAAACGATTTAAAAATTCGCGTTCACATTCCTCAACATTACTTAGATGCATTATTTTCTGAATATGTATATAAAAATTCTAGAAAAATGTTCTTTTTCAATGTATATAAAAGGCTTCCAACATTTTTCATTTAAAAAAAACATTTTTCTTTTTCCTTTTTAAATTTTAATTACTTATTTTCTTCACACAATGAACATCTCCTTTTATTCTAAAATGTGAAACGATTATAATACATATGTGCACAAAAGGGGTCTTCAGAAATTTATTCGTCACTATCATACTCTGGCGTAGAATTCCTTTCTCTCACCCAAGTAAACGTAGGAAGACTCTGACATCCATAAAAATTTCTTTTTAATTCGCGTTCGGTGTAGGGTGGAAGAATGTTACAGGGTGCACCAAAAATCGTAGTATTGGCACTTGCTTCAAAACCATAGTATGATATAGGTTGAGAAGAATTCATAACAGATTTCACCATCTGTAAATAAAAAATTAGATATATTTAATGCATTTTGAAGGATATATATAATTCTATAATAAAACGTTCATTGAAAAATATTTTAGCAGTATTACACTAAAAATCACGAATACTTAAGAGTTTTAAGAACTTACAGTCTGTTGTACTTATTTATTTGATTCAAGAGTACATAAAGAAAAAAAGAAACAATTGAAAAATATATATTTATAATATATAACCGAGTGTACTCAGAATTTAAATTTATGCATAAACTAAAAATCATCTCAGGCTCGATGGCCGAGTGGTAGCGTATCGCGCTTCCACACCATAGATTCGGGGCTTTATCTTCGAGCTGAGCAAGGTCGACTCCCTTTTTCATCCCCTCAGTGGGTTGATAAATGAGAACCAGTCTTGTTTGGGGACTAAACACTCGGGATTTCGCTTCAGGCATATCACTTGATCGGGACATCTGCTCAAGCACTTCAACGCCCAATGGTCACGTATACTGAGATGGGAACATTAGGCCTTGGCTTTCATGGGCTGTTGCGCACTGAGTTTAGTAAAAATCTTGTACCTTCGCGTATCTTGATAATATCCTGTTTAAAAATTTAAACTTCAAACAAATTTGTTGCTTTGAATTAGTTATACATGCAAGGAAGAGGAAGAAAATTAAATGATGATCACGATTTCTAAGTGAAGATTGTGATTTAGCTCCATACTTCAAAAACCTTTTACACAATCATAAATATATGATGATGAAATGTTGTTAGTAAGTATATCGTTGATTTTTATTGCTCAACAAAAACATTATAAATAGATCTGAAATGAATGTTTATTAATGTCCAGCTATAGATCAACATCTATTGGCTTTCGTAATTTTGAACCATGGTCAATTGACGAGGACAACACCTGAGCTGGAAGTGAGGACTTTGAGCCTCGAAAGATCTAACATGCATCAGCCCCTTTACACTGCGGGTCTTCAGTGGCACTTGGGCTCGAAATCGTGACAAGTCGGACGACGAGATTGTGACCATGACCACTAGGCTACCACAACCAAATAGTTTTAAAAAAGATTCAAATAAAATATTTACTTCTAAAACATTTTATTTTATGCGGTGTTACTTTTAAAAAGTAACGATAGAATTAGGGATTTTATTAAAATCTAACTATCTTTAACACTATCTAATTATTGTCTGTTTGCAATAAAATCTATATTCATTAAAAAGTTAAAAATTGCAACTAAATATTTTGGGCAATCTTTTACAAAATAATCGTTAAGTTAAGCAATTGAAGAGACAAACACCACCAAAATTGTATTTACTGATTTAAAATATGTACGTAGTTACTTACTGTTAGCGATTCAAAAAATTCAAACGTGTAATAAGAAAAAAAGATACACTTGTATATATGTGTGTGTGAAGTTTCATTTCTTAACTGTATATACCATTAAGATACGTGTATGAATGATGCTAGAAATGCTAGATCATATATTAATAAATTAACAGTATGAAGTATATTGATTTTCCTTACATATTCGGTGTGAATTATGTATTTGTTATTTTAATTATTAAAACTCTGAAAATCATAAAAAAATGGTAACAATGTTGTCTCATATTTTACTGTTACAAATAATTTTAAGTTACTTAACTTAATTAAAAAATAGAATGTATAAATCAATTGTTAATGATGAAACAGAAATTCCAGCAACATTTACATTACTATTTAGATAAATATTTTTTATCACGTTAAAATAAAGTTTCTCACTTTATATTTAAAAAGTTGATACTTATTTTCTTCAATATATAACATTATTCTGAAAAAATATTTTTACTTACATCATGAGTGTCAGAAATGCAATTCTGATTGCCGGTATACATCGTCCACTGAGTTGTGAAATCTCCATTCCATGAATATTCATGTTCGTGGCCACTTGCAAAAGCCATGACGTTGTTGTGCTTTGAAGAGTGTTCAAGTGCATGTACGAGTTTACCAGAGAAATTCTGATCCGCAATTATATACAACTGTTGGGCCGTACAATGCTGTGTGTCATGAAGAAGTTCTCTAATTGTATAAACTTCATTTTTATCAATCTGAAAAAAAATGATAAATTTTATATATATACATGTTTTGTGAACAACGGATCAAAAATAAGAAATCCGTAAAGTAAAGACTATAAACATATTTTAAGGTAATATTCTGTTATTTTTTTAGTCTCTCAAAACTCATCTAGATTACGGGTGGGCAGATAGCCCCCAAGACAATCAAGTCAGCAAGAACCAAAGAAACAAAAATGTTCTCTATATTTGGGTCAACATATATTTGTGAGCAACATATATTTGTTTTTATACATGAAGATCAGCAAGAATAATCAGATGCAAGTTGGTTGGTATTAACTAGCAATCCGTGATTAGAATTTCACCAAACAATCTCACTCCAGATTTTTTTTTAAAAATAAGGCAGGTGTGGTAGTGTACACATTTGTCTCATTAAACTAATTATTAAATTAAATGTGCTTGTAGCTATAGATATAAATTAAACGCAACAAATAAATTTAATGCTTGATTGATTGATTCATTGATTGATTGAATATTAACGTCGCACTGTTCAGCTACTCAAGGGCTTTTGGCGACGGACCACGTAATTTTGAACCATGGTCAAGTGACGTGGACGACACCTGAGCTGGCACCCCCTCTCCTAACTACCACACCACACCAACGGGAGGACGTTTCAGCTCTCGACAGATTTAATGTGCATCGCTGCCCTACACGGCGGGTCTTTAGTGGTACTGGGCTCGAACTCGTGACAAGACAAGCCGCGATCCGATACCTATACCACTCGGCTACCACGGCCACAATAAATTTAATGCAATCATTTAAAAAAGATGTGTCCCCTGCAGTATTCTCTGCTTCCACAATGTGGCTCTCTAGCCAAAACAATTTCCCACCCCGGTCTAGATGCTTTTTGTGTGTGTTTCTTGTTTTATATCAGAATAACATTAAATGCATATTAAAAATCAACAACCAGTGGCGTAACGGAGAATATTTGGGACCCCCCGAAAAGTCAGGTTTTTGGCTCCCAAGTTGGATTTTACAAAGGGTTAGATACTTGGCGGCAGTCAGGCTTTGGGCCCCCAAGAACCCTGCCCCCTCACGATTCGGGGGTTGCTGGGGTGTACGTTACGCTACTGTCAACAACTATTTATCATATGGTTTTCTCTTTCAACGTGTATTATGGACACATAGATCTTTATTTTTTTTATTTCTAATGGGCTGCGGATTTGTGCTTTACCATTGCAGAACTAGTACACTCCCGGAAGCTGATATCTCCTTAGAAAATGCTAGATCATATATTAATAAATTAACAGTATGAAGTATATTGATTTTCCATACATATTCGATGTGAATTATGTATTTGTTATTTTAGTGCGGCACCTTGCGGATACTAACCACCGCAGGTAATTTTGACGCCCAGTTTCGTCCCCAGATGGAGGCACCTGAGCTCTTACGATGCGAACCTGTACTAGGATTTAATTTTGTCACATAGACCTTTGTAAGTCAAAATTACAAATAAAGCTTCTCTAATCAGCTTGATATTTATTAAAGTCTATTTGACTTAAAGTAACAAATCTTATTTTCCAAATAAAATATAAAAAATGAATAAAAATAACATTTACCAGTCCATTTCTGTCAATATCCCATAACAAAGAAGTGCCATCACTTGTTGTTGGACTATTCAAATAAATAACAAATGAATCAGCACAAAGTGAAGTTCGACAAATCTTGCGGATGTGATATCTCATTGTTAGTTTGAAAGCGGAAGGAAAAACTTCTTCTTTAATTTTCAAAGAATCTGGAAATAATAGAAATGATTAATTAAATAAAAACAGAAAGGAATTTTTAAAATCCAAGTTAAGATTCAATTTTCAGGCAGAAAAAAAAAATATTCTTCTACAAACATCAATTTCAAAATGTTTAGGTTGTATTCTTAAGATATAGGAGTATTAAATTAATTATCAAGTTTACAATTCAATATATTAGTAACAATATAGAAGACTACGAAACACGCCTTTCATCAATAAAAAGTGAAGAATTTATAAAAAACTTGTTGCTCTCCAATGACAGAGAAATATATTTATACTGGAACCCACTTTACTATCCAAAAAATGTTTTGAATTTAGGCATTATATTTTTTTAAGCATTTTTTACATTTTATGTTAGTTTTGATAACGAGAAATTAGAGTCGCAAAAGTAAATAAATGAATGCAACGCAAATAAATAAAATGAATAAGCCGATCATATGTATAATTTATGCCAGTAATGTATCACTATATGAAATGAGATGGATTTGGAACATTTTATGATGAATATCTTTAAAAAAATAGCACATTATATTTAATATTAATATAATACCTTTTTAAAAATTATATATATTGCCTACATTTATCAAGAATTCCTCCCTCCCACAACTGGGTATTTTTTTAAAAATTCTCTAATAAATTAACAAGAAATGTAGAAAAGAAGGAATTAAACTTTATTCAAATAAATTAAAGAGGTTAAATAATCAAGTTCCGTTTTTAAAAACTAGAAAACATAAGCTAACTTATCAGGAAAAACCATTTGAACACTAATTTCTTTTGAAATTCAGCCATGTGTGTGTGTGAAACAAGTTTTCATGAAAAAGTATAATATTTCTAACTAATATTTAAACAGCGAAATAGTAGCTACCTCTTTTAAGATTGTTAGTTTTCGAAAATCAGTGTTAAATGTGAGCAATTCTCGTAATTTATAATTTTAAGCTTAGTTAATCTCCATCAACCATAACTAGACAAATAAAATCGTAAGCATACACACACGTGTTTAGAATTTTTTTTGTAAGTTTTCTCTCGTCATTGTCGTAATTTTTATCACCGGAACGCATTGTTTGAAAACTTATATTATTGTAATAATTAAAAACAATAAAAACACTGAGATTTTAAAAGAAAGCGATTAATCATCCTTCTTTTGATAGCTGCTAATATCAAAAATATGAAACAATACTTTTTAATTTTCTTCCTATTATTCTAAATAATTGAAGAGTAAAAATATGGAGAATTTACTCTCCTATATTTATATATAAGCAAATAATCTACAGAAAACAATCAATAAAACTATATCAATTTACCATGAATTCCATTGTTTCCGTTTGAGTAGAACATTTTGACGTTGGAATGGATAAAACCATTACCCATCAGCATTTCATGGAATTTAACCATGTTCTCAAAGTACAAAGGTCGATCTGCCAAACGATCCCATCCTCCAGATATTAAGACAGCATAGTCACATCTCTCAAGAATTCTGCAGCGAGTTCCAACTGTGGTGGCAGTATTGCTGCATCTCAAGGTATTCTCCGTCAAAGCGTCACAAACCAAAGTATTCGTCTCAGTTTCTGGTCTTAAAACTGGACAAGAAGCGAAACCTATGAAAAAAAAACTACAATTAATTTTCTTTGCACACAAGAATCTCCCCTTATAACTTCCTTAGGGCTGGAAATTTAAATGCAATATAAAAGGCTTGTTTTATCGCAATTAATATTTTCACAATCATTGTGGGCAAAATATTGATTTTTTGATTCCTTAACTTCATTGCAATTTGAATTTTAATAAATGATTAAAATTGGTTTTTATTTAACATTTATTTTAATAAAAAAAAGAGTTATTTTGAGGTTAATGACAGGGCCTTTAAATAATTTGAGGTTATTATCAGGGAAATCATAATACTTAAGACTATATATTTTGAAGGTATCTAATATTAATCGTTTTTCAATATTATAGAATTTATAAACAACCTGATACGTTAAATACATAAAAATAAATATAATGAATTGGATGACCCATATAATTCGAATGCCAGATGATAATGTTGTCAAAAAGATACTGCAGTTCAAAGTCACTGGCATTCGGAAGCGTGGAAGGCCAAGGCTGAGATGGACACTCAGTGGAATCAGACTTGGATATTGCAAACGAGAAAAATTGGAAAACGAAGGTGAACAAGAGGTCACTTTGGAGGAATCTTGAAAGTAAGGCATTGGCCCACGAGGGGCTGTTAAGTATTTACCCTTTTCGAAAGTAAGGTACTTACTTTCGAAAATTTTAATTAATAACCCTTTAACTGGTTCAGGTGGATACATACGTCTCACTCAACCGGTGCGTTAACTACCTCTGACGTTTATATAAGCATTCCCGAATTACGAACCTTTGCATTGTGCTGCTACATGTAAAACTATTCTGAAGGCCTCGGAATGTAATTCAATGACCTTAAGGTATCCGACTACGTTCGGAACCGTGATTTTGCAAAAGCGTGTAAATGGATAATATTTATGATATTTAGTGTCACTTAGAGTAGAATACATGTATAAAATTGTTTTAAGGACATTATGACAAAAAAAATTATTTAAATACAATATTTTGGCAAAAAATTAACTTAGAATAACCTTTTTTCCAAATGTTCTCCTTTTGTATAAAGTGCTTCTATTGTATTAATATTTTGTCTGTATTCAGCGCAGACCTCTATACAGAGGCTCAACTAGAATTTTTGAAATGCATAACTCGGAAGTCGGTTTATCCATGTTTTACGAAAACAGAAGGGAGAAATTTTAAGAAAATACGCCGATAATTATTTCAATTGGTTGTAACTCTGAAAATAATTTTAATTTTTCAAAAATAATAGTTGAGCCTCTGTACAGAGGTCTGAGCTATATACAGGCAAAATATTAATACAATAGAAGCATTTTTTACAAAAGGAGAACATTTCGAAAAAAGGTTATTCAAGTTAATTTTTTGCCAAAATATTGTATTTAAATAAATTTTTTTTGTCATAATGTCCTTAAAACAATTTTGTACATGCATTCTAATCTAAGTGACACTAAATATCATGAAAATTATACATTTATGCGTTTTTTTAAAATCATGGTTCCGAACGTAGTCGGATACCTTAACAGTGTTCGTGAAGGATATTTATTTTTCACAGAAATATTTACTGATTTGGAGATTTTTCTTCCCCAGTACATTGCATCGCTTCAGACTGACCATCTAATTGGGACATCTGCTCATGCACCTCAGAGCCCAGGGGTCACGGATACTGGGATGGGCTCAGTAGACCATGGCCCTCATGGGCTGTTGAGCCACTGCGTTTGAGTTGAGTAATACATTGTATAACTGCAACTGTTAACAATACACTATCTGAAAAAAGTTAGTACTGAAGAGCGAATTGTGCATTTTTTTCTGGGCCGCTGAGGGCTTACTGAAGCTAGAATTTTTGAATGCCAGAATCAAGTTAAGGGTTGAGATTTTTACACATTATTAACGTAGGGTCATAATTACGAATACTGTTAATTGCTGAGTTATCTGTGTTTTTACACTATGTAAAAAGCTTGTTTTTTTATATGAACAGTGGGTGAATTTATTACCAAGACATGAATATTAGCAAATATCTTTTTTTTAAAAATCCTTTTGTGAAAACAAAAATAATTCGCAAAAATAAAATGATATTAAAATACTTTCCAATGTTACTTAAAACTTGTTTTACCTGTCAAATCATCCCTGCATTCTAATCGTTGTCCGAGTTGCGATGGTTCTTCATGAGCTAAGTGCACTAAGGGGAAGAAATCAATTTCGCAATTTTTCTTACGATTGTTATTCAATCTCCATTTAGCATTCAGTAAAAAGTTGTGGCATCGTCTTCTTAATGCTAACGATAAACATGCTCCATCATCTAAAATAATAAAGAAAATTAGTGTAAAGCTTTTAAGAAAAAAAAATGCATCTTATTTTATTTTCCTTTATACAATTTTAATACATTCAAATTAAAACAGATAGAAGTCGTAAGCTAAGATTTTTTCTAATGATAAATAGCTTCGTATGCATCACTTTAAAATTACCAACGCAGAAAATTAAGAGCGAGATTTTCTTGATATTTTAAATATATTCTTAAGGTAAGTGTGCCAATAATAGTAATATGCTATACGTTTGGATTTTTTAAATGCTACATGCTTGTAGATTGCTACTTAAAACTCTATGTATCAAGTCATTTTTGAATTAAAAAAATAAATAAATAAAGCTTTTATTTATCTTTTTAAGCAAACTAATAATTTTACATTCCAATAATCGTATTTTAAATTTATCCAAAATAATTGAGCTTCTTTCTTTTTAAACATCAACTTCGCGATACTTATTTTTCGAGACGAAATTTAAAATGCACTTAACTTTTTATTTCATTTTCAAATTTTATAAGAAAGCTTAGAATGCAACAAAAGTACAACCGAAAGAAAAAATAATAATACCATTGGATCTCAATTTCACGAAATCTATTTTGCGAACTTTTACCTAGAACCAAGAACATAAATTATGTTGAAAACTGAATCTCTGTTTAACGAATTTTTCACAAAACGAACTTTTTTTTTTGAAACTAAGCGATTTCGTTAAATAAAGGCCAGGCTATATTTGAGATTCAAAAGAATATCTTATGACACACAATGTTCGGTATTATATAAAGAAATAACCACATTTTTCTTTTTTTTCGTAGTGCTTTTAAATTCTCTTTAATGCTATTAGGAAAATTTTAAATAAAAATTAAAAGTTAATTGAAAATCACAGTCACATATGCGAGAGATGTTGAATAGAGAAATTAATCAACTACGTCTAATATTATGATTAACTATTAATTTTTATTTTAAATTACTTTTTAAAACCATCTTTAAAAACTCTTTATTTCAAACATAATGCCTTCAAAACTCTTTATTTCAAATATAATGCCTTCAAAACTATAAACATCACATCAATAACGTGCTGACAGGGGGAAGTTTTCTAACTCCTTTTAAACTTACGAATGACATCATTAAAAATATTGGAGCTATTGAGACATTTCATTGATCATTTGTACCCATGACAAGCGAATGAGCTGTTAACAGACTGTAAACTTATTATCTGACAAAGTACTGAAAGAGTCAGAGACATAAAAACCGCCGACATCAAAAGAATCCGATATCCTTTCAACGAAGTTTTCTGTGGTCAGGTGGTCAGGGATAGCCATTTATTTTCTGACCACCTGACAATGCCACACCTTTTTGACAACTTCTAGTAAAATATTGTGGTATCCGTATTCAACTACCACAACCCCCTCTATTGTAAGTAAAACCTTTGTCAGCAAATCCCCCTTTTAAACTTTCCCCTACTAACAAGCACAGTAAAAAAAAGAATAGTTTCATGTCTTAAGAATAGAATCACAAAACTAAAGTAATAAAAAAGACTGTCGCGGAAGGGGGAGGGGGTATTACCTTACTTCCTTTGAAATCTGTATTATCACCAAACAAATTCCACCAATGGATATAGATTTAGAATAATTTCTAAATTTTATTTGTGATTTAATTAAGAAATTTCAAATTTCGATAGAAAAATTTTAAGTACTTACATATATTATGACAAATTATATATTTAAAGTTTTCCAGTTTTAATTATCTATCTACATGTACATACATATAACTACATCAGTATTTTTAACAAAAACTGAAATGCACATGTAAATTCTTAAATCACACAAAATATAAAATGAAATTAAAACAGAAAATATTCGAACTGTTTTATTCTTGCTAAATTGATATTTATAACAAACTATATATAATAGATGATATTACTACATTGGAACGTATGAATTACGGAAACAATTGTTTCTTAACGCCGCCTTAAAACTAAGGCCAAGTTTATTTATATGATGTAGTATGTTTATGTAATACAATTTATGGAAATGAATATTATATTAAATAAAATTATTTTTTTAAGAACGATTTAATCATTTCTTTGAACATTTTTATTAAAAATTTGTTATTAACTTATTAAGAATCTATATTCTTTTGTTACATACAAAATCATCTGCGAATAAATTTTTGTATCGAAAGAAACCAATATTGATTATAAGAAGTGGAATTTTTTTTCTAATTTCACAATTTATTTATTTTTTTAATGAAATACTTTGTATGTATTTAGATTTCCTACCTTTTCATTGAACAAATGAAAAAACACTTTTTTAAAATTATATTAAGAAAATATTAAGAAAGTATTTTTAAAGAAAGTAGAAAATATTTTTAACTGTAGACTCAGAAACTAAATTTATAATAATTTGGTTTAAATATTCACAAAGCAATGCTTTCATTGATATTAATGTCGATAAATATATACTTATAAAGAGGAAATATTTCACTTTGAATTTAAAATTCCTTTTGGTGACTATTCAAAGCTCTATCATTTACACAAGCATTTAATACCTCAATCCAAGTAAATAAATAAAGTCTATTTCAGATTTTATATAGGTTTATGAAGCATATATTTAAACTGATTATTATTAATTATATTGTAAGTATACAAACATTGGGGATAACATTATTCGATGTTTTCAAAACAGACTCGAACAATTCTTAATCATTTTACAGAAACTTGAGCTAAGAAAAACTATTTTTTCTATCTTTCTAGTTCTTCTAACATTTCCTAATTTTAGTAAAAACTATCTGACTAATAAGCAATATTGCACTTTGTAAAATTAAAAAAAAAAATCCATTCTCTTAATTACAAATTAAAGAATATTTGTTCTTACATATAATAATAGTTCAAAATCAACCCACCTGTAAATTCTCCTCCATTGACTTCACACTGCAATTTCGTCCAGCCGAGGTCAACATAGAAAACCACGAGCAGATGTCCAAGATTAGCTTCTGGGTAAGGATCAATGACCAAAATAGCATCGTGGTTTACCGATCGAGTTAGAGGTCCATCTGGCAAAACTGCTCCTAACTTCTCGCCTGAAATAGGACCAGCAGAATAGAAATTCATGTCCGATTTGGGGACCGAGACAAGTTTAATGCAATCTTCTTTAGTCGCCAGAAAGGAATCTTTACAACTCATATTGTTAATAAAATTGAAAGCCGAATCTGCCCATTGGCTTGCGTCCACTATTACGTTGAAAGTATTCGCATTGGATATTTTTGCTTGAAGATGGACGAAATGATTGATCGCACAGAAGAAAATAGTTAGGAAAATCAGAGCCATTTCTGACCAAGGGTGGGATTTTGAATCGGAAAATGTTATGGTAGCAATATCTTTTTGCTATTAAAGATGCCGAAGCGTTTAAAATAAAGTTCTATCGGTGACGACAAGTGCTAAAAAAATAAAGAATGATATCTTTCTTTTAAGAAAAATAATTTAATGTAAAGCAAATCAACGATATTCAAGTATCGCCTATCGGATAAAACTGAATGAGTTAACGAGTGAGAAGATTTAAGTAGCTTGGACTGGACTCCTGAGAGAAAAATGCTTTTCTCTGTGCCACTCATCGGGTTTTTATACAGAGACCACGTGCTCTCAGTCCTTTTTTATCCCGAAAGTAAACAAGACCGCTCTTCAAAGGCCTGCGCAGGCGACAGTAACATCAAAGAGAGCCGACTCGGCCCGGGGGCTTTCAAACAAGAAAGAATACTCAAGGGGTGTGTGGGGAGACGCAAAGGAGGGGGACTGTTAAGTTCGTGCATTGCATGAGCGTATAGTAAAAGAAACCAGATGCAAGACGTGGAAAATTCTCATTCTATTTGACCCTCCTTTCTTTTATCTATTCATGAATTTTGAAGTATTGCACATTTTCTTCCGACAATAGTTTTTCCTGGAGAAATCTTAAGTATTGAATGACCAATTATATATATATTGATAAATAATAAATATTTTTGAAAAAATGAAATTTGAAGGAAACAGATATTATTCAAAACAATATTTTTTTTTTTTTTTTTTTTGCGACTTAAATGAATTTTTCATTGCATGGGAGGGTGATTCTATTCTTCTAAGCCCTAATTGGATAAGCTAGGTTACTCTCCGGTGAAACGTATCATTGCTTCTAAAATACTGTGAATGTCATAATAATAATCTAGTTATAGGCATAAATTCTAAAATATTGCCAAATATACACAAATTAAAATAATAAAAGGGACGTAGTTACGTTCCACACATATATATATAGAAATTTAACTTGAATTTTTAAATTCACCATGAAAATAAATTAAACAAAAATCCAAAATAAGTCTTCAAAATTAAATATTTTGCAATAGTACTATATAACAATATTGTATACAATATTTATTAATATACATATTTTATTGCAGTAATTACTTAGTTGTAATAATGTTTATTTTTAATAATGTTCAACATTTCACATCTCATTTCCTTTTTTTATTATAGATAATTATTTTATTAAATTTAAGAAATATTTCATTAAGGTATCCGACTACGTTCGGAACCGTGATTTTGTAAAAGCGTGTAAATAGATAACATTTATGATATTTAGTGTCACTTAGATTAGAAAATGTATATAAAATTGTTTTAAGAATAGTATCACAATAAAAAATTATTTAAGTACAATATTTTGACAAAAAATGAACATAGAATGATCAATTTTCAAAATGTTCTCCTTTTGTGAAAAATGCTTCTATTATAATAATATTTGGCCTGTATATACCTCAAACCTCTGTACAGAGGCTCAACTAGAATTTTTGAAATATATAATTTAGAAGTGGGTTTAACCATGTTTTACGACAACAGAGGGGAGAAATTTTAAGAAAAAAACGCCGATAATTATTTCAATTGGTTGTAACTATGAAAATAAAGTGAATTTTTCAAAAATCATAGTTGAGCCTCTGTACAGAGGTCTGAGGCTATAAATACAAGCAAAATATTATTATAATAGAAGCATTTTTCACAAAAGGAGAACATTTTGAAAAAAGGTTATTCTAAGTTAATTTTTTGCCAAAATATTGTATTTAAATAATTTTTTTTTGTCAAAATGTCCTTAAAAAAATTTTATACATGTATTCTAATCTAAGTGACACTAAATATCACGAAAATTATACATTTATGCACTTTTTTAAAATCACGGTTCCGAACATAGTCGGATACCTTAAAACTCATTTTGTGTGCAACAAGAGTAAATACATTTTTTCAGATAAATTTAAAAAAATTTCTATGGGGAAGAAAAAGATTTAAAAAAAAAACTATAATAGTACTTATTATTTATTAGTATATAAATTGCTTAAATTTTTATTGAAATGAAGAAAAATTTAGAAGGAAAATAAATGTTTAAAAAATTTATAGATTTAATTGTTATACCTATTATTACGTTTTGTTTTAATCTAAAAGTGAATATAAATGTTATAACTTATATGGAAATACGAAGAATTGTAGTAAAGTTGCATATAAAATATTAACAACCTCTTATCCTAAAACTTTATGATAGGAATGAACAGTGGCGCACAAAAGGGGGGTGTCCTAGGGGTCCGGATTCCCCCCCCCCCCAAAGCCAAAGCCCTTGATTATTTTCCCGATCGATTATAATTTTAAGTATATAATACGTAAAATTTAATGAAATATTTGTTTTTAATGATTTATTTCATTAATTAATACCAATTAATTGTTCAATAATTAGTTTTTTACTGTTTTTTGTTCCCCAAAATCGACAAAATTAAAAGAAGCATGATACAAGAAGGATGGACTTTCGACCTTGGACCGCCCCCCCCCTTGGAAAACTGTGTGCGCTACTCTGGGAATGAATAATTAATACATTTCAAAAAGTGTCATACATTATCAATGACAATAACTGGGGTTCTTAATTGTATCATTCCCAATAAGGTAACTTATTAATATTTAATAATAAAACTTAAGCAAGAATTCTTTGATTTAATGGTCGTTAATTATTTTTTTAAAATCATTTTGAAGGAATCGCTTTTTATGTAATGCACTTTTTTTTTTGAAGAAAAGAATATTAAAACATTTTATTAGAAAAAAAGTTATAAAATATTTAAGTACAATTTTGTTTTTGAAAAAGATTTTCTCTTTATTTTAAGATAGTGCAAGTTTATTAGTTAGCTTAATCACAGATAACAATATTCATTATCTTCATTCTTTAAAAATAAATACTAATACATTTAACCAAAGTATAATCTTATAATGAAAAGATAATGATTTCCCCTCTAAATTAAGATTTCTGTGGTTAAAATCTTAAAAATTATTTCAAGTATCTAAATGCGGTGATCCTTTGTTCATTCCTACTTTCGATTTAATAAGAATATAAAACATTCATGAGATAAGAGAAATACATAAAAATTATTAGTAATAATAATAATAAAACACTAATCTGGTGTTTCATGAGTATTTCTTAAAGTTTTAAAGTTAAATCAGCAGAAATATTTGGAAAATTCACTCCGAATTTTCGTGTGTTTGTGTGTTAATGAACTATTTAAATTGCTTCCTTCTATATTGTAAGTGATTTTTGAAACCAAATTTCCTTCCTTAGAATTAAAATGTATCGCGAAAAAAAAAATCTGATAAAATTTTACTTTTTATGAATTTGTATAGAATGATGAACTAAATGATAAAGGTTCTTTTTTAAATA
>BMAV01012643.1:332317-405004 GCA_019973955.1 Trichonephila inaurata madagascariensis
AGTCCTTTTTTTAGGCGAATAAAGTGGTCGCCAAGGTACTTTTTTCGGAAATATTTTTTATTTATTTTATAATGAATTCGATATCTCACCATGATATTTAGAAAAAAAATCGCCAAATCCGAAGAAAATCGCTAAATTCAAAGTGGCCCTCCTATACTACACTTGAACCAAATTTTTTTTCAGCTGTTGAAAAAATTTGTTAATTCGTGGGTTTATTACACCTTAAATAGGGGGGTTTGTTTTCATTTTAATCGGGAAATGAGAAAAATTCGTTTAATCGCGAAATTCATTTAATCGGGGTCTGATTGTATTTGTAATAAATGAAAGAAAGATTAGCTGCATCTATAAACTAAAGTTTGACTTTGTATGGTCTGATAGTCTTATTTAGAATAAGCACCGCTAATTGAACAATAGGGAGATCGGAACTATTATTTTTTTTAGAATTTCATTACCTACTTATGTGGAAAAGATGTCCTCTGTATACAGATGAAGGAGAAAAATAAATAAATAGATAAACAATTTTTATATTATTGCCACAAAGGGAATGAAGCTTAAGTATTTGAGCTTTTTTTTTGTTGTAAAAAGTCAATGTATTTTCTCGTTAATGAAAAACTGGTATTTCAGTACTTTTTAACATTCATTGTGGTGAGAGGTTACTTGTTGAATAGTTTAAAAAAAACACCAAGTGCATGTAACAGCTTCTTTAATATTAGTTTTAAAAAAAAAAAAAAAAAAAAAAACCATACTGTCAGTGCACAATAAAGATGAAGATGTAAAAAAGAATGGATCGGACACTGATTGGATGGTGTGGGGCGAGAGAGAGCTAGGGTTATGAAATGCTGCTACTCACACTTCTCAGTACTCACAAATCAATAATCATCGTTTTTAGTTATTTAAAATGTAGAGAAAAATAATTTTATTTTTAGTTTAAAATAATTAAACCAAAATTAACTGACCCCCCCCCTTTTTTTGAAAATTCAATTCCTTGGTGGCAATATTAAAAAAAAATTTGAAATTATTTTTTAAAATTACTTTTTTAATTCCTACTATTAATTCACGCTCTCTATATAGTTATCTTGGTGGAATTTTCAATCGTTAATAAAATACATTTTAAAGCACTCAATTGGGCTGAAATTTAATATATATGATTATTTTGGATGACAGTACAATAATTTAATTATAATTAATAAAAATCTCAATTGATTAAAACTAATTATTTAAAGAATTACAAATACACACAGCCACGTTGGCATAATTTTTGGCGACTTTGCGACCATTTTGGCGACATGTGTCAAAACTTGAAAATGTTTTTTTCTCACTTTTTAAAGCATTCAATTTAACTGAAATTTTATATACGATACTTTAATGAGATAATTAATAAAAATTAATAACCCCTTAATGTTGCGATTCTGTAATATGTATATATATATATATTACTTGTAACTATTTAATAAAAAGTAGCTAAAATGAAATTTTTCTTCGTTGATCTCAGTAGAAATTGACTTAAATTTTTTTTTATATTACTCTTTTTTTCCTAATCTTCATACCATAGAAAATTTTTCCGCATTTAGGTTGTTTAGTAATTTTTTTCTCTCCCTATAACTGCGATCCATCATATTAAATAGCCTTCAACGTGATTCATTTTGAAAAGATAGCAATTTTACTAGAAATTTTTATGTATTAAGAGTATTTGAATGCATTTCTATTTCAGTATATGAACTGAACGTATATGTATAAAAAAAACATCCGCCTAACTGAATCGTGGATGGCGATATTTGAATGGAGTTATGCGTTCGACTGATACCGCCGGGCCTAAAATAACTTACTATGCATCTCTTAAAAAGCAATCTTTATGCCATGTATATAATAGCTATATATTTTTTAAAAATAAAGAATAATCGCTCTTAAATATTGCTTATTTGTTTTAGTGATTAGTATTTTTTTGCTCTCAATAGTTGCGGAAATGCTGTCCTACAAGTATTTGGATGCCCACTTTGTTTACATACACACAAGTAAAAATGTTTTCCACAGTAAAATCTCGCTGATTTATGAAGAAAGACCTATATGACTTCAATAAGCAAACAAAACTTATAAATCCACTTCCTTCCCAACAAGAACATTTTTTGGCAATGATAGAATACCCTATTGTAAATTCCGAATGCAGCCCTAGAAGGATAATAGCTCTCTTTAATATTTTTGAAAAATTAACTTCTTTTCTACTTGCTGTGGTACACAAATAAGTGAACCTTAATACAACGAAGAACGCTTAAACAATAATAATAATAATAATAATAACAAAAAAAAAATACCAAAATATGCGGTTCTGAGAAGATTGGTAATTCTCCTCATTTTTCTTCATTAAGCTCCGGAGAATTATTTTCTTAATATTTTTGCAACAGTGGGTGTAACTAAAGTTATGTTCGTTTCCTTGAAAGTAAAAGCAGCAAATCAATCACAGGGGAATATTTAGGCCTTCTAATTATGTTACAGCAAATAACGTGCGTAAGTAGGCTATATTCGTACAATATCCAAAAACATCAATCATAATTTTTGCAAAAGCTGCGAAGAATAAACTGCATGCAAATATTTAGTCAATAGAGAAATTGGATTATTCTTTTTCACTCCCTTCTCTTTTCTTATGTTTCACGTATACTGAAATAAAATATTCCTCCAAATCTCCATCTATTTCAAATTTTTGAAATAAAAATAGACAAGCTTTTAAAAATACATAAATTTTCCGTATAAATTAAAGAAAAAATAAATACTTTATGTAGAATAGCTGCACTCATCCCTATTTACAATAACACTCGACTAAAGAAATTAAAGGATACCTGCATCAAAACTGTGCATTCAAATTTCAATTAAGTTCATATACTTTCCATTTTTTTTATCTAATATAAAAAGGTCTTTGCTTGTGCAATCATAAATGTAGTTTTTCATTAGCAGTGTAATATCATCAGTAAACATATTTTAAGCAGATTGCGAAATAAATATTTTTAATAAATGTTGTCAGTCATCAAAAAGTATTCTTAAAATGATAATAAAAAGATCGTCTGTGCAAATAGTGAATGAAAACATTCGAAAAAATGCTTGAATTAAACAATATTCCGCACACAATTATAGGAAATATATTTACTTGGAGAATACATTTATTTTATAATCACAAAGTAATATGAAGGCATACTAAGTTATTTGTTTAACTATGAATGGTAATTTAAATCCTCACTTTCCGGCAATTAAGAGGCCGCGGTAGTCAAGGTATCGGATCGGAAATGTCCTCCCGTTTGTGTGGTATAAGGAGAGGGGAGGTGCAGCTCAGGTGTCGTCCTCATCACTTGACCATGGTTCAAAATTACGAGGTCCGTCGCCAAAAGCCTTTGTGTAGCTAAACAGTGCTATGTTAATATTCACTGACTCACTCACCTGGCAATTAAGGGGTTGATTGATTATAAACATCACACTCAGATGAAACATAAGTTACTGGCGATGGACTTTATAACTTTGAACCATGGTCATATTACAAAGACGAACCCAAGCTGTCATCTGACTCTCTAAATTTCTACACCATGTTAATATGAACTTAGAGTCGTGACAGATTTAATGCCTAATATATATATATAGCCCCTTTACATGGTGGGTCTGTAATTATGCCAGGTTTCTACGAAAAACAACTCAAGTGTCGTGCTCGTCACTTAACCATGGTTCAAAATGACGAGGTCCGTCGCCATAAGCCCTCGAGTAGCTGTATTGTGGGACGTTAATATCTACTCCCTCCCATGGTGGCACATTTACCAATAAATAAAGACTTTTACTGCTTTAGAGCTAATTTTAATATTTTCATTGTTTCTCCATACACTTCGTCAATGGAAAACAATTTAATACAGAAATCTGAAGCCAGTCGAATGTTTAATTGTAGACAAAAATAAAGTAAATCGTTTCAATAGGTAATTATATATATATATATAAAGGAAAACAATTTTTAATAGATAAATATATATTTTTCAATTCCTACTATTAGTTTTACAATCTCCTTTTATATAAATCTTGTTCAAATTTTCAATCGTTAAAAAAACACATTTTAAAGCGCTCATTTGAGCTGAAATTCTATATACGCGATTGCTTTGGGTAACAATGCGATAATTTATAATTATAAATTACAATTAATTGACTGAAACTTAATTATTTAAAGAATTACAGATACAGTAACGTTGGCTTCATTTTTAGCACAACTTAGGTGGAAACTTTAAAAGATTTTTTTTTTCTCACGTTTTAAAGCATCCAGTTGACCTGAAATTTTATATACACAACTATTTTGGATGACAATACGATACTTTAATGATAATTAATAAAAATTAAATGCCCCTTAATATTGTGTGTGATTCTGGCATATGTATATAAATATTCATATTAATTGTAATTATTTGATAACTAAAATAAAATTTTTCTTTGTTGACCTAAGCAGGAATTGACTTTAAATTTTTTTCTTTTATATTACTTGTTAATATTTAATACAGCTGGAAGTCTGAAGAACCGCAAACGAGAAAGCATTACGTTGGGTGGCCTATAATTGTTTGACAAATGCTTTGTGATTGCTATGAGATATAAATATATCACTCAGATACGTTTGACTTTTCAGGGGCGTAGTTAGTCCTGGATTCTTGTTAATGGAGACAATGCTCGTCCACATACGGCTCAGCTAGAAAAAAGTGGGGTTATTCACCGCATATGGAATTGACCAGTTAATTTCCTGACCTTAATCTTACACAGCATGTCTGACGTTCTCAGGGAGAGCCCTGCATCTCACGTTCTACAAAAACCATCTCAGAGGTAAAAACTGCTTTGCTGCAGGAGTGGGATTGACTGCCACAAAGACCCCTCAGCTGTATGTTTATTTGGAGTCACGTTGCGAGAGAGGAAATCTTTTCCCACATATCACATTTTCATTCGATTTAACAACGTGGATTTTGGACATCCCTGAACTAAAAGTTTACTGATAAATGAGCACATAACATAAGTGATTAACCTTTTTCTTTATAAATGCATATATTCATACCAAATTTTATTAAAATCTGTTTCATCAGTTTTTCAGAAAACAAATATTTTTTAATACGAAACAGCATTTATTGAATAGAAATAATCATAGAACCCAATCGCGCACAAAACAATGATTTGGGCAAAATTTAGTGTCAGCTACTTGATTAAAGTAATTAAAATAAATAGGCTTTAGATGCCATATGATTATGTCATTTGAGCTTCTATAGTCGAACAATTACATGTAATGTGATCTGATGAGAAAATATAACGCTTCTCTCTATCACTGTTCCTCCATTAAGGGGGAAAAAAAAGATTGACAAATTAAAATAAGTAGCATTACTTAACAGATATTAACAATTTGTGGAAACTATTCATGATTTACTGAAGTAACAAATTGAATTGAAAAGCAACCGATCTTCAAAAATAAACAAATTGAAAAATATCTCCGCATTCTAGCATTTTGAAACTTAAACTCTGTTTAGAAACTTATTTATTAATACTTAACTAAATATTAAAATCAAGCACTCCATTAAACAGTAATAAAAATAGATTTTATTATTTGACAAATACATTCAAAAGCACCGCAACAGTTTCGTGATATGAAACATATAATTAGTCACACATTTATCGACAGTGATGAATAACAACAAAAGGTGGTAAAAATTAAACAACCTGTAACTAAAATCCATTTTGAAATTGTAAAATTTACTAACGTTTTAATACATGATAAATTTTCTATAATTTAAAATCAGCAATAAAATGTAACTGTCAAAAAAAAACCCCAACTTTATAACAATTATCTTTTTATCATTAAAAAATAATTTACTGTTTATTTTTTCAAATAAAATTAAAATGAGTACATCATAAGGCAATTGAAACATTTTTCCTCCAATTATTTTTAAAAATACTTTTATACACATGCTATTTGAGTTTAGCTCTATTTAATACTCAATATTAAGAAATACCTCTCTTATGAGAGTACAAAATAATGCCACTGAGATATCTTTTTATTCAATTCATGTTTATGCTGATTTTGTAATTTTTTTTAAAAATAAAAAGTTAATAGCATTAAACGCAACTTCTTACAAATGAGAGGAAAAAAATCTTCTGAACACATGCACATTAATGGAATATTAGTAAAGTAATATCATCAAACTACAAGCAGTGTAAAATATTTATGAAAAAGTCTCCTACTGTAACCTGCTGGGGAGTTACATTTAATTTTTTGAATTAAATAATTAACAATCAAACAATTATAAATGAAACAATTTTAATTTCTTACACATTCAAATGCTATAAAAGCAATAAAAATGACAGTCAAATTCAACTAAAAAAATAAAACATTAAATTCTTAACAGCCTAAAACAAACTAAACTAATAAAGCTTAAAAAAAATCAAAACAAAACAAAAATCAGATCTCTTTTACAACACATATATATAATACACATAATCATTATTAAAAGAAAAACAGCATTACAATAATTAATTTTAAATTCTTCTCTCTTTTAAACATTTTGATCCTTCTTAAAAAATACAAATTCTCAAAAACTATCATATACTTTATTAATGATTAAAAAAAGTTGGTATTTATTACTCGGATATATCCGTTATTTTTTGCAAATCAGTATCTAATACCATACAAAGAAATCTGAAAAAAATTATTTGCTGCACTTTAAGACTATTTTCGGCCAATGTTAAAGAATAGGGGCCAAATTCGGAATATTTTTTGAGATATAAAAGCACTCAAACATTAATATTATATTTTGGCTACACTATCCTGTAGAGAATCACTTATTTTATCATACTACTCATTTTTATCCGAGTTGACACATTTTTTCTTTGATAAAATGTGCTTTGCATTTTTTTTCCTATACCGTAATGCTAAATGAGCTATCCCTTTACATGTTAAAAGGAAAAACTCATTATTTATGAAATATTTTGAAATTTTAAAAACACTATATTATAAACAAATGCATGAGTTACAATGTCACACATTTTTACAAAAATTGAGGCATTTTTTCTGTCTGAAAATGTGCTCTGCATCAAGTTCACGCTCTCATACATATGGCGAAAACAGCCTTAAATGCATACAAGACGATCACGTTACACAGATCTGTAACACAGCTTTTTGTGCCTTTGAAAAATGAAAGCTTCACTATCAATAATAACCTGGAAATTTCAGAACTTAAAGGTACATCAAATCAGATAATTCCAGGATTACATCTACATTGTAAAAATAACATTTTTTTGAGTGCATTTTTAATCAATTGGAAAATTAATTTTGTTATTTTTTTTATTACAAAAATTTACATTATTTCATCAATGTAATTAGCAATTAATAGTTAATATATTTTGTACAGGGAGGACTTGAATAAAAATTAAAAAAAAAGGCTTTTACAATTTACTTATATACCAAGCTCAAGTTTTTTTAAACAAATTATTTGAAATATAATCATTATAAACAAATTATTTAGTTTATACAAAAAAAAGAAAAAGAAAGAAAAAAATTAAGATTTGTAGAGCAGCAGAGAAATATACAATTCTTTTCTAAATGAACAAGATTAAAAAAAAAAAAAAATGCCAGAAAAATTTAATTGAAAAATTTTATGTGTACATGAGAAACATAAATAACAATACATTTTCTTCAATACATTCTTTCTCTCTCTCATTCTTCAATGCAATACATTCTTAAGTAGCATAAATAGAAGGAAGAAAAAAATCAGGCAAATCTTTGGATTAAATGATACCTGAGCAAATATAAAAAATTACAGCAAAGAGAAACAAGGAACATCAAGAAACAATTACAAGAAAATCAATAATAAAAATTATTAACAATTGATTAAGTATCAAAGCATATAATTAATAACTAAGCAGGTACATAATAATCAATACTAATTTCTTTATGTTAAAAACATTTGGCTTTTTGCATAAGTGAATAAGTTATTAAAAAGTATTTATGTCAACAAATAAAACAGTATCAAATTATCATTTTAGGAACATAAATAAAGTTAACAGCTAAAAAAAGGGTTTTTAAGCTTACATTCATATTGTTTAAATTTTGCCATATATATAAGCTAAAAATCTCTTTCCCCCCTAATATATGTATATCAGATCAGCTGTTAGTTACTAAAAGATCATTAACTGAAACATTTAATAAAAATGCCGGCATTAAAAACATTTATAAGACAAACATACATGTAAACATTCCTCAACATATTAGATGATAACTGCATAGAAAACATTAAAAATAAAATCTCAAAAGTATCACAGAATAATTAAACATGAAAAAATTTCACTTATATTCACACTTTCAAAATATGTCAGATTGAAAATCCTTTCTTAGATATAAAAAAATATCCTATAATTAAAAGAGAAATATTATTTGTAAATTAGGTATTTGTAAACAGAGATACAACTAAAAGAATATTATTTGTATATGCATATCACATTTAATATAAAGATTGAGTAGATTTCTGATATATTATCCTGGTAGTTCCCACGCAGGGTATGTCACACCCACTGTCTAACTTTTTTCAACATTCCTTCTAAACCTTTTTTGGAAAATGGATGGTTTCTCATGTAGCTGGGACTTTAAGGTCATATCTTTTGAGGGGCCTTAGCTTGTAAGCAAATTCTAATTATATATTTTTGGATACCGCCTCTTCAGGTATGTCATACCCTCCTCATGAATCACCGTTGCAGTTCTGAATGCATGAGCAAGTTTTAAATTTACCTTATGCTGTGATGTATTATTGTAGTTATGGTGAAGAAATGTGATATTAGAGTAATTTAATAAATAAAGTATTTAATAGATATAGTACAAGAGTATATTTGGATGAAGAAATACTCTTCGCGGTTATGATGAGAAAGAACCAAATGTTGAAGAATATAACAGCAAGTACGATTCCTCCACTGAAATTGATCCAGATTTAGAAGAGGGAGATACTGTTGAAAATACATGTTTTATATGTAGAGACACAAAAACATTTGGGAAAAACATAATTTTAAAGGAGACAACTGGTACACATCTTATCCACTTTCAGATGAACTTTTGAAAAAAGAAAAAACTTTCGCTGCAACAATAAGAGAAAATAAAAAAGAAATTTCAAAATTTTCAAATTTAAAGAATAGAGAAGTTTACTCCTATATGTTTAGTGTTAAAAATATACAGATAAAAAAAAATTACGATCCAGTGAAAACATCACACTCATGACGAGATTAAAGGAGTGTATAAACATATTGTATTTCCTACTTTTCTTCCTTTTAAAGTTTGGTATACAAATTTTATGATAAAAACAGAACATAAACACCCTTGGATATGACATACCATGTGCAAGAACTTTCTATTTTTTTTTTTTTGCGAGTGCTGCCGGGTTAAAAATAACTGATTAATGATGAAGATAAGGTGCACTGATTTCTTACAAAACTACAAGATTAAAAAATTTTTTAAGGTTAAGATCCATACATAAATAAAAATAAATTTTTAATAGGTTCACATGAAAGTATTCAGTGAATTTACAATACAAACATTAAAATAAGAAAATGAGCAACATATTTTCCTTCCAAAATGCTGTATCTATTTCTGCTGCATTTACTCAGGATTTAATTTTTCAACACTAAGTTAAAAAAATAAATGACAGAAATTAGAGGTTGTCTAATAATTATTGATGCAGCAAAATTCAATAGTTATTTTATGAACATAATTTTCATTTTGTTTGATAAAATTATAAATCAACAGCAGTGCATTCCATCACACAGCAACAGCGTTTCCATCAGATCTTGAACAACAGCCTACCTCGGTTGTTTTATGGATTTCAATCGAGGTCTATTGAGCATTTACATACAATTATTCATATGTTAATAACTAATTATGTAAATACTTTAATTTTTTTAGTGAAAAATTATTATAGCATAGAAGAAACTCATTTTTTCAAAGCTTTTCTAAGATAAGTACAGCTATTGACCAAAATAATCTTTCATGAAACAAAATGCCCTTTTCCACCTTGTCCTTTATCAGATAAAAAAAAAAAAAAAAAGCCGAGCTCTGCCATTTATAATTAGATTTTGTTGCTACAGTGTTCAACAAATCATAGAACATAATTGTATTTTTTTAAGACAAAATACTTCATATTCAGAGTGGAGAAGCAATTTCAATATTTTTAAGTTATATAGGAATATCAGTTAAAGTATAGAATAGGTATTCCTTAGATTTGATGAAGTTTTTTCTTTTTGTATTTCTCAGAGTGATCAAGATTTAATTTTGGCAAACTGTTTATTTTGATAGCCCTAATACAATGGAATGTGGAAAAATTCCTATATGGTTGTATGTTCTCTGTCCCTGACTGTTATACATTAATTAAAATTGGCAAATTTTTTTTTAAAAATACAGATGATTTTTTTTAGAGTAAACATTTTATTGTTTTTGTTGAAAACCTTAATTAAAATTTTGGCTTCAGTATTCAGTGCATACCTCACTGTGAAATAATATTTTATTATTATTATTATTTTTTTTTTGAGTTTGCTTTGGATTATTTTTCCTGAACAGTATGACTGAGAAGTATGGTTTTTATTTTTAAAAAGGATTTATGAGTGCAAAGGAAAAATACCTATGACAGAATGATGCATAGCTCAAGATTTGATTCTAAATATTGAATGTTTTAGTTTGTGAAAATGTCATGTGTTTGATGGAAAAGAAGGCTTTGACTGATAAATTTATTTGGGCATACAGCAAAAGAATGAATAAGCATCATTTTAGAAGTTCCATGGGGAAGAATAGTTGGTTTGAAGATTGCAAATTAGGTATATATAATTCAGATTTAATGATAACAAATGAAGCCAACTGTAACTTAATTTCTTTTGAGAACAATGTCTGGAATAGAAGCATCGTGAAGAACAAGATTCCCGAATTCTATTCTAAACTTTCCGAGTTCATATGGCAAAGGATGCACAAAATCTGCAATGCGAATAAGCTTTTTTGATCTTAAAAAGTTTTTTTCCCTAAAAAGAATTAGAATTCAAACAAAAAGTCAATTTTTTTAAATAATAATTCTTATTTCATAACATTAAAATGTTTAATTTGTTTGCTTAATTCCAGTAACTCTTTTTTAAAACATTAAAATTTCTTTTCTAGATTATTTTGTATGGTATTTGCTAACTGCAAATGACTATTAATAGTTTGGTTACTACTAAAAGTGGTTGCCAACAATAAGACCAACTTGGCTAAGGGGCATCTTATTCTATACGTAAACTGAAATACTTATTAAAAAAAATCTTTAAAGCATTAGGAATTTTTTTGTACCTAGAGAAAGGTTCAATATTAGGACATAAAATTATTTTGGTGGTATATGTTCATTCAGATTGTTTTGATCAGGTGGGTATTTTATAAGCTTTATCAATAACTTAGTATTAAATCCACATACATAGTGATATGTCAAAAATTTCTGATATAATATTTACTTAAAAATACATTATAAAAAGGTTTTGCACCAGGACTGTAACAATAAGTGCTTAATACACATAAAATGATTATATTTGATTAAAAAAATTCTCCATATTCCCAATTAAATATGTTTTTTAAGCATCTATATGATTTCATCAATATTATTACTAAACAAGTTTTTGATTCCACAATTTTAGAGCATCAAAACAGCAAGGAACACTACTACATTGGCACAGTCTGAAAGTAAATAAAACCTAGCTAAGCAAATATTCAAGAGTATTTTGGCAACAATAAAAGTTGTAAATATATCAAAAAATAAAGCACAGAATTTATAAATACACACACCACAAAACTGTTCTATAAAACATCATTAAAATGCACATTTTCTTTAGAACCATGCTCAGAGTGTGATAAGATTTCGGCAGCCATTTGAGATTTAGTACCTAAATTTTGTTCTCTGTTGTAAAGACATTCCTGATATGTTGTGACACTCGATTCTAAATCACACAAATCAAATTTGAATCTTATTCTCAAATCTGGTTCCACAGCTCGCATAACATGAAGTTTGGATTGGAGGAACATTTCAAACAAATCAAAATGTAAGGAATACAAATACTCATTTTTAAGGTCTTTATCTAATTTAATCACTGATATGGTATTTTCTAATTGTTTTCTAATGGCTAAGTAATCAGCAAGGTAAAAACTTGCATGTTCAAAACTACCTGTATCAAAATGTCCCAAATCCTTTTTCACCTCCACATTATCAGGAACTGTAATATGATTATATGCTAATGATGGATGGTACTGACGAAATGGAATGGGAAAAAACACTTGAGTTTTAAGTATAGTATTCATCCTTACCCGATTGATATATTCTGGACGAACTTCCATACCAACATGGCACAATAATAGTAGTGATTCAGAAGACAACTTTCTAGAGACTAAATCAATAATGGCAAAGTATGGTGGCATTTTCCCAATAGTTTTAACACTGAACCATGCTATCTTAGCACCATTTGATCTATATTTATTAACAAGAGAATTTACTAAATCTTTTACAGGACCAAAAACATCTTCCTTTTCCCCTTTACCAGGATCTTGAGGGCCATAGAGAAAGACTAACAACATAACTGTGCTATCTTGTTTCTCTATACATGCTTTAGCATAATCTTCTAAAAATCTAAGAGCCTCATTTCTTTCACTTGCTCTGACTATAACTAAAAGAACAACTCTAGTATGCTCAGTAACAAAAGGCACAGGTACTATTTCTACTTCATTTAAAGGTCTAACAGCAGCAATTCGTTTCAGCATTTCATGCCCAGTAGTTTCTTCTAGAAATAACATATCAAGAATGTATTCAGTGCCTCTAGTAGGATCAAATCTCTTATAACCATTTACAAGTTTTTGGTAAATGAATCTATCATTATGGGTGATTTTCATCCATTGTATAGTGGATTTAAGTAAGTCTTGAATTTCTGCTTTATATAGGCCCTTTATTTCAGATATGACATCCAATTCTGTTTGTAAAAAATTGTGCGTGGTATTGAAATAGATCCATGGTAAAACGTCAAATCTGCCATGTGGTTTAAAAGGAGGCTCAATACCAACGGGCCAAGATATTTTACTTGAATTTACAGGAAGATAAGAACTTAGGTTAGAGATTTTTTCCTGGATTTCTTGCAATTTGTGTTGATTGTCAATAAGCTCTTGTTGAGAAAAATAATGATGAATCAAGTAATGTTCCTCTGGAGTTGAAACTGAAAAAACTGTGAATACATTTTTCAGATCTTTGGGCCAGGATGATTTTTGGATTGAAGATTCTAGGTTATCATACTTTGATACATGATGAGATTCATAGCTCAATCCCTACAAAGAAAAATGATAGAGCAAATAAGAATTATTTGATAAAATAGCTATTTGGTAATTAAAGAGCAAGAAAAAAAAATAATAAACTGATATAAATCTATATATAACATGATTTCATAGTTTCTATAGATGACATTTTGGTAGATGATTTGGAATACTGTTTTTTTAAATAAAAAGGCAGTTGCTAATCGTATTTTTAATTTATTATGACCTTGTGCAAGGCTATTTTACTTTTACGCTTTGTTAGTCTTATACACCAAGCCATGTTGCTTAGAAAGCAAGCAACATGGACAACACAAACACACAGCATGTGAAAGCTTGCACACTGTATGTAGCAGGTATAAACAGAGAAACGAAGGAGAAAGAGAGAGAGAGAGGGAAAAAAAATGGTAATGTGTTTAGGCTTTTAGTTTCTTGAAAAGAAAGGGAATTCCCAGATTTCTGCTAATTCAGCTGATAGTTACTGATATGCAAGTTTGATTGGAACGAATTAGGCTGATCATTAACAAATAAAGGATAAAATGAATTCATTATATGTATAAATATATATACAGTGGTGGTTAAAATTGGGGACAACTTTGGAAATTTTTGTTTTTTAAATTTTTATGCTTATATTGTATATCATTTTAAAGAGATTTTAATATTGAATTCAATGCAAGAAACAAAAATCAAATATTTGTAACACACAAAATAAGTTAAGTTACAATAATTATCAATATACATTAAGTACTGATGATAGTAGTGATTTATCAGTACTTAGTCTTCATTTTTTATTGCAGCTTCATGTCAATGTTTCATTGAGCTAATGAGTTTTAAGCTCTTTCTTCATTATTACATGATTGCAAGAAACAATTATAACCTCAATTAGTTCTTTTTTATTTGATGGGCACCTCATTACGACAAGATTTTTCAAACAATGCCATATAAGTTATTGATAGGATTGAGGTCAACTCCATCAAAAATCGTAATCTGGAACCCACAGATGTGAGAATTTGATTCTTACCTTGCATGCATGTGAAGAAAAATGCACAAATCCAGCAATCTGAATGTTTATTTGCACTTTTTCTTGAGGCTATCAAAAGGATTTACCTTCCTTCAAAGGAGTTTCTATTCTAAACAAAGGTACTTTTTCTTTAATTTCCTCATTTAGTAATTCCTTTTTCTTCAGTTTTTAAGAAAATAACAGATTATAACTTAATTCTAAATCATGAATCATAACTTTAAAAGCATATTTTGTACTTCTCCTTGATATTAATCCCCTCCCCCCCTGGAAATATACCATTTTGTAACATCTTGGAATAACTATTGATACATATTGTTAGTTTGGTGACTGCTTCTAGTCTCCAAAAATTACCAACTGTTCCTAATTTACACTTTAAACCAAAACTCAAAAAAGCTATGTAAATAAATAATAAAAAAAAAATACTGTCATTTAAATAATGAAAATGCTTATTAATGAAATATTTAAAGAAAAATGAATTTCCAGAATAAATATATATAAACTATATCTTATAATTTCACTAACAGAACACTTTAATGTAGTAGGATAAATAATGTATACATATATATTGATAATATTGCATTATTTATAAAGGAAAACACAGAGAGGAAAATAGAGAGTACTTCCATTTCCTGTTTATACAAAGACACTACTATTTTATGACTTAAGTCTTTTTTAACACATATTTCATATTTTATGCATATATAAACATGTAAAGTAACACTATAGAGCAAATAGGAAAGTTCATAAATAAGACTTTACTGTAAAATATATTAATACCTGATGCATATACCATAATTGCAAAAGAGAAATATTAAAATACAAAAGAAAGATCAGAAAAAAATTGTTTTTGTTATGTGCTACAAGTATTAGTCCATTTGACAATGATAAAATAATTAGTATTTATCAGTTGTAGGGTCCATGGATTGGTGACTGATTTACAGAGATGCTGCCAACAAGAATATTGGCAATATTATCTAAGAAAATACATTCATCCCAAATACAATGATATAATAGAATTTGGAGCATTATTTACATGTTTGACTTCATTGTCTCTATAACCAATAAGTACAATAAATTATAAATACATTCCAGAAAAAAAAATATAGATCAAAGGGAAGAATACTTAGAATAATAAAATTATTTCTTAAGTATTAATATAAATTGCAAAGACAAAAAAGAAAAACATACTTTAATTGAAACTTGACAGGGCTGATCAGTGCCATGCAGTATACATCTACCAAAATTATCACTATCGCTTTGAGAGAATGTATGTTGTATGCACCATTCGAGATCTTTGATTACTTTCGAAAGAACAATGTGGGAAAGTAAAATACCAGCATCTAAATTACAATATAAGGAATCAATATCTAAGGGTTGGCCAAGATGTACATTTTGTGTAACACTGATATGACTTACAAACTCTAATAACTTTCCCCCTCTGATATGAGTAGTATCTTTTGCAAAAAAGAAGAAATCATATTCATTGATATAATTTTCGGCTACATACTGTAGCATGTTGAAAGGCCCAAGTATTTCACGTTTATCTGGAAACCCTATGACTGATCCGATACTTAAATCCAAATTTTCTGTTTCAGCACCTTCTAAAAAAAATACGATCTTGTCAATGTGTTTTGATAACGTCCTATTAAGGGCTGATCCCATTGAATAAATTGACTGTGGAGTTGATAATATACCTATAAATAATTTTTCTTTAATACTGAGCTCAGTAGAATAGTACCGCGCTCTAGGAATTTGAACTTTTCCAGGTCTTGGGATATTTTTTGGTTTACTATTCAAATAAAGAACAGGTTCATAATCGTCAACTGTTGCAGAAGTCGGTTCTACAGCAGGATAATTTAATTTCACATTTTCTGTGAATATAACTCTTTGATTGTTTAAACAGTTCTCTTCTACAAGTGGCATTAATATGAGCGATAATGTTATACCGAAACAAACACCCACTATCGGCACAATCTGATGAGAAAAGTAAAATTTCAGCCTCTTTAAAATTCTCATATTGCAACAAAGGTGGCATGTGTAAAAATGAGTTTAAAATTTCGAAAACCGGTATATAATAGAAAATAATTATAAATGTAAGCAAAGTAACAACATGATTCCACCAACGATATGAACAGTTAAAAAACTTTGCAGTTAGCATGTATGAAAATAAATAAAAGTTTTCGATGACGATTATAGAATTCTGTTATAATCGTATCCCAGATTATAATACATGGATATTGGTTTGTTGATCATTAAAATACATAACAAAACGAAAACTTAATGACAACGTGAAAGAAAGTACTTTAAATTATTTTTATTGATTTCAATTTAAATCGATAATAAGGCCAGGAATAAAAAATATGTACTGTCTGAATACAAGGCGAGGTTTGTCTTTCGAATTTTCATTGGTTGGTTTCTGCAAGCAAGTGTAGATAATAACCTGGAGGAAGTACTAGATAAAACCACATCATTTTGCTCCCATATATGAATATGAACGAGTTTAACCACGTTCATATATAAATAAGCCAAATCCGGAAAAAGGACATATTTTTTTTTGTATCGGTCTAATGTTCATCAAAGTTTTTGAAATCTTTAAATATAGTTTTTAAAGCTTTTTTAATATGTATGAAAAATTTAAAGTTTTTTACTGTATTAAGCTATAAAGTTTTAAAAAAATTTGGATACTTGAATTTATTAATTATGAACTTAGTGTTAAAATACTTCGAATGTTTTAGAATATTAACAATAACTGGATGCTTATCGCAAGATTGCTCCATTAATTTTTTAATTTTTTTTGTTTGAAGACTAACATTTAGTTTAATTAATATACATACAATAAAAATCTGAACAGTATCTGTCTTCTCAAGATTCAAAATTTAGTCGCAATTAAATGTGTTAAAGTTGGTACACTTCTCAAATATTGGCTGATACACGTTTACGTTTGGAACAAATTTACTAGACCTAGATCGAATCACAAGAATTTTTTCTTTAAGTTTAAAAAATGATTTCTTTAAATTTCAAGAATGAATGAGAAATTTCAGTAATAGCTTGGAATGAATCATTTTATAACAATCAATGGATAGAAGAAATTTTTAGGTCACAACTACTCCTCTAATTTTCACTATAATGCACAGATAATAGAACAGAACATGATTCAGTTCACTTAATAGATACACCTCCATTAAATAAATTCAGTTTCATTGAGAAATTTAAAGGATTAGAAAGAAACTTCTTAGCTATTGTCAAAATGAAATTCGACAAAGCTATCCTTTCTGCGTTGATTGATACCGGAAGCATTGTACATTCGATTAATGATGAAATTTGTCCGAAAATTTATTAATCCGAACTCAAAAATATGAAATTATTAATATAGGAAGAATCAAGAAAAACGACATACAAATTATTAGATGCTATGGCAAGATAGTTATTATTATTAAAGATAGACTTACATTGAGGTTTCAATGAAAGTGTGTATTTATTAATAGTAATTATCAATAGCTTGTTCCAACTAAAATGTTTATCTTCAAAGAGTTGTCTTAGGTGTTGAAAATTTTTAACATTGCAAAGTATCTTACTTTCTTGATCACACTGAACATTTTAAAGAAGATTCAGGTGATGATACATCCAAAAACACATAACTAGGTTATACATACAAAGTTTAATACTCTTCTAAAGAAGCTTTGCCTAAAAACAAACAATAGCAAATATTAATTACATAAAATTGTAAAAATGCTAATTATTCGAAAGGAAGCGAAGAATGCTCATATGTAAGAAAAAGTAGACAAATGATATAAAATAAAAAATGATATTGTGCAAACCAAAAAGTTGGTTTATTGTGTTTGAATGAGTGTTAAAAAGGAAATTATTTTTTTCATTGTAGAACAAAGGAATACAGCAAAAAGGAAAAATAAAAAGTAACCCAAATGCCGACTATGTAGAATGAGATTCAGTAACTTTGCTGAACATAGAAATTACTACAAGAGTGAAGGGCTCTAACAGAACGTTGCAGTATTCCGTTAATTGAAAATTTTGACTTCTGGATCAAGGAAAATGTAGACATTATTGAAACAATAAACATTCCACAAAATAAGATAATAAGAATAGAAAGTAAAAAAATATAGGTGAATTAATTTCCATAAAAAGAATAAATTTAAGAAGTGCTTTGAAGTTACATCCCAAAAATTCAGAACCATATAAGGTTGTAAAGGGACATCATGACCACTATGATACGTAAAGGAAGTTGATCAGCCGAACATAGCTACAGCAGTTGGCTTAATGAAATCTTGGACTGAATCTTGGACTGGGGATGGAATAACGCAAGATGGCCTGTAAACATTATTAACTCTAGGAAAATTCATGATATATTGATTTTACATCTTTATAAATTATACATTGAATATTGGTGACGGATATCGCTTAGTTGTTCTTGTGATAAATGCTAATTTTTTCTAGACAAACTTCAGATATTCAACACTTAAAAGTATCAATGAATTGTAATTATTTTAAAAACGCTTGGCTTAAGCAAATTATTAGGAATTCTCTGTACAGTTTTTAATATTTTTTAAAGTTGAATTGTAAATCATAATACGTTATCATTGTGAAAGCATTGTACACTTCTGTTATTTAAAGGGAGAGAAATTGATTGAGTTTTAATTTTTTTTATGATTTGTTTAATTTCTACTCATGTATAGTATTTAATGAAATCTGACGTCATTCTGAAAGGCAGATTGTTTGCTTTAAAAATGGTTTTTAATACACGTATTTAAGCTTTATTAGGATTTATTGTGTTCTCTCCTGATCGCTGTTTAAGTCGAACTCATCATATATACAACTACAGTAGCTTTATACATCCCCATTATATGATCATGCATGCACAATTCTATTCAAGGTCATTCCCTCTTATGAGCTCTGGGATTTGTAATGCATTGAATGACATCGATTTGCTTTAACCAGACACACGCTAGGGACATTCCTCTGTACAATTACCTGATGTGTTGGTCATTGTCGTTATCAGTGTCACTGTCTCTCCGATTCCAATCTATTTGGATTATATTTTGTGATTTATATATGAAGGGCGTATCTTTGGAATTTAGCAATGGAAGAAACATTGGCAGTAAAAAAATTCATGGTATTTAGACAAATAATAGATTAAACTTCACTCTTTCGAAAATACAAATTAAACAGCTCAAACCACACATATATTCAAAGTGTGCATATACGTATTTACTCGAATCTAAGCCGCCATCGATTCTAAGTCGCACCTCAAATTCTCTACACGCTTTTGAGAAAAATGTTGTCAACGATTCTAAGCTGCAACCCCAATTCTCTACACGTTTTTGAGAAAAAATAAGAAAATGTGTAAAATTTCACATCGATATCGATACTTAAGAAATTTTTAAAAATTTTTTTAATGAGGAATAATAAGAAATTAATAATTAATTTATTTTCTCAGCGTTAAATCTTTCAAATACACACATGAACCTATAATTACTCTAACCGCCGGTATAATGTTTCGAAAATTATTCGTGACTCCTAATGTCACAGGTGACTTCGGAATTGGTGCAGGCGTCACTATTTTCCTACATGGTATCATCTTCCATGCCATCCTATGCATTTGTAATGAAACATTTCTTTTTTAAAAAAAGTAAGTATAAAAAAGAATGTAAAAGAATTATTAATCAACCTAACTCAGTGGCGCAACAGCCCACGAGGGTCAAGGCGTACTGTGCCCAACTCAGTATACGTAACCTTGGACCCTGAAGTGCATGAGCAGATGTTCCGGTCAGGTGGTCAGTCTGACGCAAAACCCCGAGTGTTAAGCTCCCAAGTAAGCTTGGTACTTATTTATCGACCCACTGAAGGGATAAAAGGCTGAGTCAACCTTGCCCAGTCCGGGGTTGAAAGAATTATTAACAACCGTTGATTATTTACAAGCAAAAATTATATCATTTGGTTTACGCCATCGACATATATTTTTAACATCTGTGTCACATTTTCAACGCACACATACCTCGACCTCATTTTCAGACCTCGTAAACAGCGCGCTAATTTACTGTGAGAATTGCACTGCTGTCGGATGCAATCCTATCCTACATTAAATCTTCTATAAGTGCAATTTTATGCTTCATTTTTGGACTGTGGTCATAAATCATAATCGTGGACACGAGTATCATTAATTTTTATGGTCATTTTTTTAATAATACTTTTAATGACTCACTTTAATTGGTTCAATAGTATAATCTATCTATATATATACTTACATACCGTATACAAACCCCCCCCCCCCACACACACTGAGAAATTAGAATTATATGCGCAATTAAAAATAGTAGTTGTCCATTTAATTTTTTTCAAGGATTAAACAGGTTAGTTCAACATTTTCACGGTATGAAGGAATAAGATTAAGAAAATGATGAAATAAATTTAATTTAATTGAAAATAATGTTAATTGTTTATGCGTGCATTCATCATTCCTATTCTGTTCAATTTGAGTAATTAGTTTTACATGCATCACTACTCTTTATAAATTCAATAATTTTCCATTAATTGCATAAAACTTTTTTTCTATAAAAGAACACATATGGGCATTCCATTAGAATAGAAGCCTCTTTTGAAGTAATTAGTAGGTTGTGCTAATGAAGTTTAATGTTTTCATTCTTTTTTTAATTTGCTTTATTACTGGTAAATTTTTGTTTTATTTGTGTAGTGAGCTGTAGCCATCCTTGATACGTTTAATTTTGACTAAAAATAAATATTTTTTTCTTTATGAAAGAATTTAATTGTGCTAGCATTTTTTCTTTCACTATTACAGTGCTTTGATAGTGATAATATTAATTAACTTACATCATCTACGAAGCTAAATTTTTAAAATGTTAATGCAGAATTTCGAAAATTTTAAATAAAAAAAAAAAAGGAAAAAAGAAGTTTATACTAAGTAATATGTACAAAGCGCCGTGGGTGATGCAAAGCCTTTAGTTTTTCTATCGTGATATTATGAATAAAGCCCAAAATCTTTTCTAAATCTCATTTAGAAAAATGCAAAAGCTTGGAACGAAATCTGTCAGTTTATTAAAATGAAGTTAATGAAGTAGAAATTTTAAGAATTAATAGGTTTTATTATTGTCTACATCAAAATCTACTTAATAGTTTTTATGCATGGGGATAATTCATTTAATTTCAAGAGCAATTAATTTTCTAAAGGAAATAAGTTTAAAGATATTTCTTTAATCTGTCAAGTAGTTATAAATAATTTAATTGAGATTAAAAATTTTTCTCTTTATAATATTTAAGGATTTCGAATCCCCAAACTGATTAGTATTAATTAAATGTGATGTATTTTTTGTGTGAATATGTTTTATAAGTTAAGTTTAAATTTAAACAGTAATCTTAGCTTATTAATATTGCACATAAATAAATTAATTAAAATGCACATAACGTCTAAAAAGTAAGAGATGTATAGGAATATGAATACATTATAAAAAATAATAAGAAGAGCCTACATGCATTTTAGCTTTGATTAAAAAGAATATCTGTAAGCTAATTTGTCACTTTAGGCATCAATAAGTGTATATTTTTATTTCTAAAAATTAGATAATTATTGTGTTTGAATGTGATAAAAACGAAACACGAAATAGAAAGAAATTATTTTGAAACAAAGATATAGAAGTCTAGAATATTTGAACAATGGAGTATGGGAGAAAGACTTGACCTATTCTTTTTTCGAATTTTGTGCTAGTTTAATGATGGTTACGTCAAAATGTGCATATTATTTTATTAATTCACAGAATAACATTTGGCACATATTTGGACAAATTAAAAATGGAAAACAACAACCACCACAAAAAATAAATTTAACAGTATTTTAGTTCTTTTTTCGATATTTTATAAGCAAAACTGCACTTGTATTTTTATTTTGTTTTCACCTTGTACTTAGTTTAAATTTCCTCAACAGAGTTTTTGTATAGTGTATTTTTCTTTTTTTGGGACGCTTCGGCGATATAAAAATAATTGGATCAGGAAACTTGAATTTTTAATTAATACGAGTATTGAACAGATATTATATCGTAGTCATTAAGAAAATTTGATTATACTTATTCCTTTTATTACTAAAAGTTAATTGATTTGATTGATCCCCTATATAAAAAAAACATTTGAGGTCAATTATTACTATTATATTGTACACTACAAATAAAAATTATATACCTTTGACAATAAAGTTCTGTGAATAGTCCTGTAAAATTAACGTAGATGAAACATTAACAAAAGTTACCTTACTGTCCTATGAATTAGACACCTCCCATAACTATGCACCCCTGAGATCTTCTATACAAGTCCTGGAAACTTTGCAAGAAGTCTTCTTTTAGGATGGAGTTCAAAAGCCTCGTCACGTTTCGTTGGAGGTTAGGAATATGGTCAATATTGGTAACAAGTTTTCTCATCCCTAAATTTTGGGTAACGATTTGTTGCACGGATTCACGGTTAATCTACATTTCATCAGCTATCATGCGCACAGTTAATTGAAGATCTTAAGTGATTAATCACCTCACTTTCTCAATGAATTCGTCACTGACGGAGATCATCATTCTTCCACTACCGGGGTTGTCAGAAACATTGTCCTGGCCTTCTCGAAAACGGACAAACCACTTGTACACACATTTCATGAATAGTGCTTGATTTTCATTAACAAGCACCAGCATCGCATAAGTTTCTTTTGGTGTCTTGCCAAGCTTAAAACAAATCTTTTAATTAAACTTTGGTTGCTCATTTTCCTGTTCTCAGTTAAGAACCAATGTACTAAAGTACTTAGTGAAACAAGTCTTACACGGAACACAAATGAGTCTCAACTGAACAATGGTGGGAGCAGAGGGTCAACACCTGCCACTATACATGTGCAGCGTTTTGTTTCGCCAGTGTTGCCAGGTCTGCCGTTCTGACTTCAATCACCGAACTTTATTGTCAGAGGTTGTATACATATATATGAGAGAGTGGATATTTGTATTTGTCAAAATTTAAAACATATATATGCTTTTTAATTTAATGTATTATTACGAATGTTTCTACTTCAAAGCACTTGTAAGCACACAATAATTTTTAACAAAGAATTAAAATGCCTTATCTTGAATAAGTTGAGTTTTACACTTTATTTTTTACTTGTAGTTTTAAGCGAATATAATTATTTTTAAAAAATATAAGCATCTTTGGGCTTTCATTTTTTTTTATTGTGGTAATGACATGTCAACACACGAAATAATTTTGCAATAACTTTGAATATGTAAAAATTTATTCTTTTTTATTTACATTAAGCAACGCAAATCAAAAAGTAAATCAAATATATTATTTGCTAGACCAAAAGTCATACAGTTTGGTTTCTTTTGAATTCCTTTTATTAAATAAAAGTCTTTACAATAGATACTATACGAATACTATAAATACAAAATGTGAATATATATTTTTGCAATAGAGCATTCAAGATCTGCTGGTGGACAATCCGCGGGAGTTCTAATTTCATTTGTTGTGAATTATGTGAGCTCCTCGTCTGATTCTTGCCACTGTTCTTTTGAAAGATAAATTTTGCTTGGGCACTCTTGACGACTATGTGTTAAATCAACCAAAACAACAGCTTGTATTATCTGTATAAAATATTACTTTTTTCTGATATATTTTTCTGAAATATTTTTTTTATTATATCCTGTCACTTTTTCCTTAGGTAACTGAAAATAGTGCATAATGGTTTCTCTCTCTCTCTTCGATGGTCTCAAAATTCTAATCATTATATTTACCTACATATGATGAAAGGTAACGAACTATATAAAGTAGGGAATATTTTTTAAATTCATGGTTTGGAACATCAGTTAATGCCAATGTATTAGTTAAAGCGATATTTTAATTTACCGGCAAATATAAGAACCAGTGGTGCACACAAGGAAGGAGGGAGGGTCCCTGGGTCCGGCCCCCCTATAGCCCTTGATTTTTTTTTGATTGATTACAATTCTACGTATATAGTACGAAAATTTTTGTAAATAATTTGTTATTAATAATCAATTTGATTAATTAATGCTAATTATTTGTTCAATAATTAATTTTTTACTATTTTTTGTTCCGGAAAATCGACAAAATCAAAAGAATATGGATACGAGAATGGTGAACTTTCGACCCTGGACCCCACCCCCTCCACTTGAAAAATTCATGTGTTCTTCACTGATTAGAGCTAACATATTTGAACAAACAAAAATTAAAATTTCTATTTTAATACATGAAAATCTACATTTTTTCCCAAGCAAGTTAGAGTTAATTTTAAAGTACAATCTTTTGAGCAAAACTTGCGGTATTCTTGCATCGTATAATAAACCCAGGAGTCTTCGGTCTCAGCGACTTCCAGACTTTTTTTGTACTCAGTAAACAGTGCGGTACGGTGAACATTAGAGCCCCCTACTAAGTAATGTTTAGGGCCCCAAGCTGTACTTGACATCAGTCAAGCACTGAGCCCCTTACAGTCCTGCCCCTCACGATGCGGGGGCTTACGTTACGCCACTGTTCGTAAATGATTGTTTTTAACATTGTATTTAGGAGTTACAAGGAAGCTAATGGCATCGGATTTCTTTGTTTGTCATGGGATGATGGGAAACCGAACCGATACACTATTTTCCAAACGTCCACACCTCGGCAACTTGAGGCCTTTGACTCTCGACTGATATAACGCACATGAGCCCCTCTACAGGCGGGTTTTCAATGGTATGAAGACTCGAAATCCTATCTCGACAGCAACAGTACCGATTACAAATTCACGACCAAGACCATTCAGCTATTGAAATTGATAAATTCCCTTTCTTAAAAAAATTAAACTTCGAAGAATTTTATGCGGAATAAGAATTTGTATGTCTTTTTCCGATCTTAAATGTTACTCAGTATCGTGGAACTTCATACGCTGCTCTAAATTCTGTAGTCCGAAAGAAAAACCTTTTTTTCCTCTACATAAGTCATAGAATCAATAGTAAAAGTACAGTTGCCCTTAGACACTGTAAAAATGGAATGACGTGTAAGAAATTTAAAATGACTTCAAAAAGACCCCCTTCCCCCCCAAAAAAAACCAAACAAGCACCCCTCCCCACTAAAACCCGGTAATAAATCATTGAGAAAAATTCTCAACAATTTCTGACTGCCATGTATCTGTGAGAAATGCATCATGCACACCTGCATGCTGTTTTTGCAGCATTACTAGACACTGCCGTCAGATTAAAAAAAATTTTTTTTTAATATTTTCTTGAAGCTGTACTTGAAGACCATAAGGCACGCTAATGGAAAATGGGATGGTCCCGTTCAAAATGGGACGCATGAACACGTTATTCAGGAATTACAGTATATTCTTTTAATCGTTGAAACATAATACTTGAAATGTAACATAGGACGAGATAAAATAATATGTGCAATAAAAGAAAGGGGGAAAGAAAAAGAAAGGAAATGCGAAAGACGATCTGAGACAAAATCTAAACAGATGGAAATTAATACTTTCTATCAATCAAAGGCCTGGTGATGCTTGTGAAGTTAAGGCCAGGTGATAATTTTATTTAAATTAGCACCTGCCTTTCAAAGTGTCAAAGTCGTGAAACCATTGGAAAAGAAAATTTACACTCTTTCGTAAGGAATAAAATCTGATAAGCGTGTTTTTTAACTTCTGAGGAGTATTGAAAAATTGAGTTAATAGGAGATTGGAGAAATAATTTCCAGTAATGTAACATATATATTCCTATTCGTAACTGTAAGACAAAAAATATCTTTTGATTTATTTGTTGTAATATTTCAAACTTATATATAATTTGTAGATCGAATATTTCAAGAAGGTAAACACTGAAATAGAGGGAAACATAATGAAGACGTATATTACAATATTTTAAATAGATTTGGATAGCCAAATAATTATGGAAGAAAACAGAAAACAAAATTAATATTTTATATTTTTTAACTAAATGTACGAAGAATTACACACGAACAAATATTTTTTGGAATTTATTTGAACATTCATTAATATCTTATACGTAACAATGGATTAAAAATGCCTTTTCTTCAACAAAAAAGTAATCTGACTGAAATGTAAAAATTTTAAATTAAAACACCCCATTTTTTCCAAAGTATTGCTCATAAATTTAAAACACACAAAAGCAGATCGAAACAAAATTCTGTTTAAACACGATTTCTTTTATCGTTAATTACATTATTTAAGCTTTTTTCAAAATAATTTTTTATCATTGTATTTGAATTTCTTTGTTTCCTTTCTCTTTTCACATTTGTTTCGTTACTATCAATAATATTTCTTAAGGTTATCTAGAATTAATTTGATTTTGTATTTACTTTGATAAATATCCCCTATTATAAATCTAAGCGAATTGTTCAAAACCTGATTAGAAATAAAGAATAAAATCAGTTCTTCTGTTAAATTTACATACACTCTTTTATTTTTAACATATAGTAGATGACATTTGATTTAAATTGCCATGCACTCTGCAAACAATTTGTTTTACCGACAGTAGAAATTGAAAGAATAGGGGGAATGTTTTTCAGGGATTCTTTCTTTCTTTTTTGCAAATGTTTGTATATGTGTAGCTATTTTGTGATTAGGTTTGGAAAATAAAATTATCTTCTCCGGAAATATTGGCTATTCAGCTGCACAATAAAAAATTCCTGATTCCTCATGTTCTAAATTAGAACTATTGTGAGATTTTAAAATAAAAAGTATTTTAAATCTCCAGTTCATTTGAGAGACTTGGCCATAGTTTTGAAAGTGCTGAAAAATTAGTGATGCAATATTTAATTTTAATTCTGAAATCAGACGTGATTTCTTTTCCAGAACTATAAAGACAACTTTAAATGAAAGATGACTTACTTTTCATTTGCCATGATAAATATAATCGCTATACAAAACCAAATTTTTCCCATTTAAATCATTGTAAAATTATTTTTTTTTTATTGTATGGCCAATTTAGCTTCAAAAAGAAAAAAAAATATCCTAAGAAATTGAAGTAAAAAGTATTACTACTCAAGCCAGATAAATAAAATCAAAATACATTTCCATCTAAAATTGATTAAAGTTTCATATTTCAATTTCTTTAGGCATTTTGTTTGGGGAATCGCAGTAGCAGTATGAGCTCATAGCTAAAAATATTTATAAAAATAGCAAAATATAGATTACTTACGTATTTGAATTTATACAAATATATATTCAACTTTCTATTTTTACATAAATATTTATATTATCTCCTTCATTTAATTAATTTTAACTTCCTTAATTTTAGCATCTGGCATCAGAAGAACGAAATTAACATTTTAAAAGAATAAGCAACCAACAATGTTTTCCCATAATATTTATATATATAGCTTGGCCTCTGTAGTACACATCTTTCAAGTTTCTCATCCGAACCATTTTAACTTTATAAAAATGATAAGAAGGAAATAAAATAAAATTTTAAGTGTATTTAGACGGGCATTAGAAAAGAATTAAGATACAAATCTTGTGTATGTTTCATAACTTGAGAGGAAACATGAAGCGAAGTATGAATATTTATTTTTCACTTTCAGCTTTTAAAAATATTTCTCCTCGAAATCATGAAACTTGAGTACTTCAATTTTTCACAGTATAAAAGACTCTTTAAAACTTTATTCGTTAAAGGAAAGTTTAAATTTCCCCCTAAAAGGAAGAACAGACTGTGTATAATTTTTTTTTAGAATTTTTTTATGTAGTAGTATTCGCAAAATCTAAATTATTTTAGAAGCAAATTTAAACCAGTACTGCGTGAGTTTTTATGACGAGCTGAAAAATATATATTTATGTCTGCTAGTTTTAAATATAAATGTGGTCATAAAATAAACAGTAAAATTTTATTAGAAAATGTTATTTATTGCATTTTATGACTGTTCACCTGAATGGGAACTACATATGTATGTAAGTACAAAATAATCAAATACAAAAATCTTCGCATGAGTCTGTATATATATGCTATAAAATAACTTTACTTTGCATGAAAACACGAATACATAGAAATGTAGACGTATGTGACATATCTTACACAGTCAAATTGTGACGGGGCTTTCATCACGATTTCATCTAACTGTCCTCTTGGGTTCTTTGGGGCCAGAATGGCAATTCTTTCCAACCAACTCAAGAAGAGGAGCGTGGTTATGTAAATTAGGAATCGTATATATATTGGAAGTTAGCATTCGCGTGAAGGCTATGCCTATGTGTAGAAGGGATTGCTAAGAGGGAAGTGAAGTCGCTAAGTAGAGAGGTAGCTGTAAAGTGATTTGAGATAAATATTAGAAGAATCCTAAGTCCGTGAATTAGCCTAGCCGTGCCAGTACAGACGAACCAAAAGTGGGTCAGAGACCAAAAGGAACATAGTCGGATTAAAGCCACAACAGAAGTGATAACGACGTAGCTGTTTACCTAGGATAGGGGTGGCGAACCTTTATGGATCAACGTGCCATTTTTTCTAAAGAAATATTTAATGAGATATAGACGGGCCGTCAGATAATTCTTGCTTGTGATTATTGGTAAAAAAATAAAACTAATTACTAACAACTCAAAACTCTCTACTCACTAAGAAAAAATGCATTTTGTACTGTATAGTAGTAAATATTTTAGCTATACGTGTAATTCAAATTAAAGTAACATTTGTATGACTTCTGTTGTTGCAGATTGTGGGTGACAAATAACTTATATTAGGATTGTAAGATGTTATACTTTTTGTATAGAATACATGCTGAATTGGAGGCATCTGTAAAACGGTTTCCAAGCGAGTCATTAATGATGTTCATCTCTGAAAATAATGATTCGTAGGCACAGGTAGATGAAAATGTGGTTATAATAGCTTAAGTCAGCTTCTTCAAGCAGTTAAATGTGTTTGGAATCGAATTCTATATTTCCAAACTTTCATTACTGGCATTTTTACTATACATCAAATCCAACTTTTCCCTTGTTTCAATAAATTTTTGAATCCATATTGAACTAAACTGGAAAGCAACCAGTTGCAATTCAAGTTCGTAAATTTCCAACCAGTCGAATCGGAACAAGTTTAGTTTATTAAATGAAGTCACATAATATACTTGAGCGTTTCCGATAATCATTTGAACTGAGAACATTTCATTGAAAATTCCTTGATTGAAGAATCAATAACGAAAATAAATTCTTTTTTTTCGTCTGGTTTCTCATGTATAAATAAATCTTTGATATTTTTTTCAAGTTTAGGAAGCACTTGTAATTTATTGTAGTAATATCGTTTTATGAAAACATGAAGTTTAGCGTCTAAAGCGTGAAGGAGATCCCTCATGAGGATAACTTCATAGTGTACTTTGTAATTGTGGACTAAAATGTAAACCCTTTTGATCGATGGCGTGCCCAAAATATTGTGTAGCGTGCCATCAATGGCACGCGTGTCACTGGTTCGCCATCCCTGACCTAGGATTGGCGGTAAGCGAGTTTATATAAGCTCTAAGGAAAGTGCGTATATTAGTGAGATAGGAATTAATCTATAAAGTTAGATTTAGTGGTCAATTGCACGATTATTAGGTAATACGTGTTGCGTCTTCTCATTCTGGATCCTCCTCCTTAGATTATTATTGTTGTGTATTGTATTTAAACTAAGATCTTAATAAATGGATTTTAGTATGAATGATTTGAGTGGTTCTTCATTCTTCCCCACAGAAACAGGTCGTATAGATAGTGGTCGCATAGATACAGGTCGCACAGATAGAACGCGAGTCCCCATGGGTGGGGGCTTCACAAAATGAGCGCCATTCATATGATAATATCTATACATTTTTGAAGTTCTTCAGAAGTAGTTAGAAGCATATTTGGAGAAATTCGCACATTATAGATACAAAATTTTGGGGGATTTTAATAAAAGATTTGTTCGAGAGAAAATGTGTGTGTGACAGAATAATTTCTGTCGACTATGCAGCTGGAATATTTTCAGTGATATTCGAATGGTCATGGTCACGAACTCATGGCCGGTGAGTCGTGAGTTCAAGTACCACGAGTAGCACTGAAATCCCCATGTAAAAGAGTTTATGCATGTTAAACCTGTCATGTCTCAAGGTCTTCACGTTGTTGTAGTATGAAAGTTTAGATAGTGGGCTGTCAGCTGAAATATTGTCCTCGTCTCTCGATCGAAGTTCAAAATTACGAGGATTGTTATCCATAGCCTTCATGTTGCCTTAATCAAAAATGAAATAATTCAAATGGTAATAGAATACTTCTTATGGAAGCGATGTGTTTATCTCATATTTTATAGGAATATATAATTTGAAAGATAAAAGTAACTGTTATATCGAAATGAATTTCATCATTTTCACTGTTATATTTAAGAGAGTTTATTGCTGTCATTACCTTTTTTGTTCAATGCCAGACTCGTCTTCAAGTTCTGAACCATTACTATCTGATTGTATTTTTCAGTCATTGATTCGAACAATAATTTTTGTTTTTTCCATAAAACATTGACGGGTGCATCCCTTACGTATTTTGATCACATACAAGAAGACGTAATTTCGTCACGTAAACACGTCTCTGATTTTCGTATACATTATACTAGTATAGGAATTTCTATCGTATTATAAGTAAAATATCTACCTCAATGCAATATTTCAGCTAATAAATTGCTCTCTATATCAGGGGTCGGCATCCTTTTGAATGTGGTGTGCCAAATCAATCTGTCAATATCATTCAATGTGCCACGCAATTGGAAATATCTGAAACAATTCGCTTCCCGCAGCAATACATGGAGAGTTAGGGAATAGGGGTCAAAAATATAGATTTAGAATTTAAATTATATACTAATTATGCATTATTTAAGGATATTTACCGTCATAAAAATAAACTACATAAAATATAACTATTTCTTCAACATAAATAAAAAATTATAACTATATGCATAAATAAGTATATTTCAACAGTGGAGCAATGAACACTCCCGCAAACCCGCATTGTGGTGGGGACCAAAGTCTGACTGACTCCAATTATGTATTTGAGCTTGCAGAGTATTTGGGCACCTGACTTTGATGGAGGGAGGGGGGCCCTAATGCTCTCCTCACGTCACTGTCTTTTAAGAATATTTATTGACAAAATTTTGTTTTTCCTTTTACCGTCTGTGCCCAAGCTTTTGATAGGAAAAGAGCAAGCTACTTTCTTTTTTATTCATTATGCAGCAAATGCTTCCCTTTGCAAGCATTACACAAGCATTTTGATTTGAGTTGAATGTTTAACACTAATTATGAGTCATATTTAAACAAAGGATACTTTCTTTTACATAAAGCACACAAACTACGTGCAAGTTGATTCCGTAGAATGGTTTTATGGCGGAGTATTGAAAGTGAGAAATAGCCTTTAAATAAAATGCGAGAGGAGTTGAGATGAGAGACTGAGTGATTTAATTTTATCATAATTTGGCAGAGTGGTGGAGTACCAATAAGAATAACTCCTTGTGCAACAGGTTGCCGAACTCTGCTGTATACGGAAAAAGCTTGTAATTTGCACCAAATAGTAGTAACTACTGGTGTTGACTTGCAACTATCATAATGCCTGTCAGTACTCATATGTTGGACCTCTAGTAACATTCGACGATTTTATTAACAGGTGCTCTGCTTCTTTTTGTACCTACAAGCTCAGTTTTCAGTACTTTCTACTTAGCATAACATAAAACACTTGAAATTTGAGCCTCCAGTAGGGAATGGAATGTAATAAAAGTCTGACTTAAATTGTATTTTAATTTTCAAAGTCAGTTTAGTTACAGTGCAATCGTCAAAATATAAAAATTATTGCCGATGGTTCATTTCTCAAACTGTGGGCCCCCCCCCCCAGTTGGGCGTGATAACTCGACGAGGGGAGCGCAAGCATTATGAAAAGCCGAAAACAAAAGATTATTTAAAAAAAATTATTAATTTACTGAATGTAAACAAACAAAATACATTCTGACATAATAAAAAATAAAATTAACATTTACACTGATATAATACACTTATAAATGTATCAGTAACTGCACACAAGTATTTTATAAATAATTTAACTACATTAAGTTAAGAACAAGTTTAATAATTACCAGTGACTTCATGGTCTTGTCATATATAATATATATATTATATACAAATTTTTTTTCATTTATCTTGATAACTTGTACGGTTTATAAATAATCCCCTAAATGTCTATTAAAAGTTACGCGATTCGCTCCCCAGTGCCTCCGTTTTCCACGTAGGCGCTCGTATTTGATGTATTGGGACGGGGGGGGGGAGAAAAGGAACTATAAGGAAAACCTCTGATATAAGTAAATCCTTCACAAACACTGTCAAGATACTTTTGTTGCATTCCAAAGCCTTCGGAATAATTTTATGGATAGCAGTGCACAGAAAAGATCGTACTTCGGAAAAACGTATATATGCGTCCAGGGCATTTAACGCACCAGTTGAGCGAGACGTAGATACACGCCGGTGGCACTTAAGAGGTTAATGTTATATTATAGCTTTTGCGTCAAAGTATAGTATTATTAAACTCAATGTGCTGTTATTTATATAGAGAGGGGAGGGGGCAGAATGAGCATTATGATTGATATAGGGTCGCAAATATTGAAAGTTTCAGAAGCACGGGCTACGGGTTCAAGATTATTCTATTAAAGATTATTTTGTGTTGATTGACAAAGATTTTATAACTACAGAACCACCCTCTAAAATTAATTTAATTCTCAAGATTATTATCTGGAACTAATATAAATGAGCTTGGGAAATTATTCCTATTGATTTTTTTATCTCTTGATTAACAATAAGGCTTATCTCAATAGACTGATGATAAGCAATGGTAATTGAAATGAAAAAAGATAATTCAAATCGAAATGAATTTTTTATTTTCAAGAGTATTCATACGAGGATGAACATGGAGAAGTCATAATATTTTGTCTTTGAATTTTTGAAATAAAAATTTGAGAAACATTGTGAATTTTCAGCAAAACAAAATATTCTGTATTTGATGAAGGAATAAATTTACCTTTTAAAGGGAAGGTTACAGATTTAACGGAAAGTTTCGCGGAGTTTCTACTTCATTTGTAATATTTAAGCTGTATTCTATGGATTCCTTTGAGTTTGGAGAAGTAGATAATTGGCTATGTGAACCAAAATCTTATGCTAAAATTTCATTTGTTTGATTTGATTTACACTAGCTAGAAAAAGTCTGCGTTCACCCATAACAACTCATAGAGCAAAGGTAAAATTTAATAGAAATATAATTTTTTTTCTAACAAAATTTTATGAATTTGTTTACTATTATTTAAATGTTGAGCATGCAAGAATTAATTAGTTTTGAATTAAAACTACGTAAGATAGTGGGTTTTTTGTAGCAAAGCACGCAAATAGTAGGCAGAAAAATTCTGCGTTCACCATTTGAATATTCATGATTCCTGGAATTTTTATCAACAGGCGTTACAGGTTAACAGAATTTTTGCATTCAGTTATCACGTAAAATAGCTTAAGAAAGTTGTTACGTAATAACTTTTATATTTTTGTGAGGTACGAAGCAATTCAATAACATGGAAAATAAAAAGAAGGAAATTAGTATCAATGAGCTTAAAATCCTTATGAAAAAAGTGGAAAGATGGAAAAAGTCGTCGGGATATAACCATATCCATTGGATGGCAGTATTCATCTATCTAGCGTGTTATTAATAACTTTAAAACTGCAGGAATTTACACATCGAAACCTCGTTCAGGTTGTCCATCTAAACTCCCAATCAGAGAAAAACGAAGCATGCTATGCGTGGTGAAAAAAAATCCACGTTTGACTGGAACTCAAATAGCAACAGACATTCATGAGAAGTTTAACAAAAATATTTGTGCGGATACTGCAATAAAAATCTTGAAAAAGGCCGGATACTGTAGTCGAGTGGCTCGTAGAAAGCCTTATATTTCAAAGACCAACGAATAACTTTTGCAAAAGAGTATATACATATGCTTTTGGAGTTTTGGAGGACTGTGATATTCTCCAATGAAGCAAATTTTACATCTTTGGCATAAAAGGTCATAAATTGGTATGCAGATAAACTTGTACAGCTCTTCTAAAAGAGCACTTAGTACCAACGGTGAAGCACGGCGGCAGTGGAGTTATGGTGTGGGGGTGCATGGCGAGCAGTAATGTTGGCAAGTTGGAGTATATCGAATTAATGATCAAATATGTGATTACCTTGATGTCCTAAAAAAATTTAAAGGAAAGTGTCACCAAACTCGGTCTTGGATCGTCATTTCGCTTCCAACACGACACGATCCTAAGCATACCGCAGAGATTGTGAAGCTTTGGCTGTAGTATAATGTCTCAAATCAACTGCACACGCCCCCACAGTCACCTTATCTGAATCCTGTAGAACACATATGGGATTTGCTGGAGCGTAAGATTCGTGAACACAATATATCTAGCAAGAATATGCTGAAGAGTGTTTTTAAGAACGAATGGGAGAAGATAAGCGCTGAAGAAACAACTAAAATTGTTAATTCAATGCCGAAACGACTTCAGGAGGTTTTCGAAAGACGGGTTATCCAACCATCTATTAAATAGCTCATTATCCTTTTTAAATATTTTTTTATAGCTTCTACTAAAACAGTGGACGCAGACTTCTTTCTACTTGATTTTTGTAGGTTTTGCTACAAATCTGTCTATATTTTAAAATCTATGAAGGCAAACCAAATTTATTTTTGTTATTCTGAATATTTAAAAAGAACTACATAAAATCTAATTAAAATTTGTTTTTTAAATTTCAGTTTTTAAACTTTTTTCATTGTTCATGTAAGCAATAGTACGCAGACTTTTTCTAGCTAGAATATTTGATGGAGAAAAGATTAATGTAATCTCAATTTATATTTAAGTATAGTCTTTTGTTGACATTTTATGTATATGTTACCGTTAAAGTGAAAAATTCAGTTATTTCATAGAACAAATAGGTATTTCATAAAATAACTAGACAAGTCAGTTAAAGTACATAATAGATGAACAATTTCATACTCTACCTAGTTATTCTATGAAATAACTAGGTATTCCATGAAATAATTAAGAATAGACCGTTAGAGTGAAAAATAAGCAATTTCCAAGATGTTTTATAAATTAATATTGATCATTAATAGTTAAAATCTCTGGAAAAATACAGTTTATCCCTTTTGCGGATGAATAATAAGGGAAAGCAGAGATGATATAATGTATTATAATAGTCATATTGCTATTAGTTAAACAGAAAAGGGGGAAAGAGAATATGTTGCAAAAATAAATTATATTTAATTATTATCAACAAAATTGCATGCTGGGAAGAAAAACTTTTGCTCCATAAAAACATTGTGTTAACTTTTTAAAACAAAAATGTAAGAGAATATTAATTAAAATTTTAGGAGATACCTTATTTTATTTTTCATTATTTATTAGAGCAAGGATTACTGTGATGACACTTAGGAATGAATTGCTTATTATTTTTTGAAACAAGCACACTGTTTAGTATTACACATTTTTTTTTTACACGAGCACTTTTTAAATCTTTGTTAAGTACTACAACTTTGAGCTGTTGCAACAGATCGAAGCGTTGTGTCAATATTTGGAGCTTCTTCAAAGGAAATTAATTCTCGCTGACACATACTGAACTGATATCTAGAGTACAATTGTTTTATTCCGCATAATCGGAAAAATTCTTCCCTTGCAGCTAGAACCGGTACAAAGAACTTTCGCGAGTGTCGTATTTCATACTTTAACGATCAAGTAATCGATATTCTATAGAATACCTAGTTAAACCGTAGAATTCAATAATTTTATATACTTTAACTGACTGATCTACTTATTTAATAAAATACCTAGTTATTCTATAAAGCAACGATTTCACGCTTTAACGGTAACATATACATGAAAGAAAAAACAAGTTTTATAAAATTCTTATTATTGTTATAAAACGTAAGTTAGCTGTTTAATTATCTGTACTATTCCATATAATGAAATACGCTCTGTAATTGGCGATGATGTGTTATAGCAGTGGTTCTTAAACTTTCAATCACCGTAGCCTCCTTGCATGATTCAGCTTGACATCGCGAACCCCCAAGATTTTGAACACCCCACCATGACTACCAACACACGGCTGAATAACTTAAAGGCTTCTTAATAATCTAAGACTGCCTCACCTACTAATACTGACTTTTTTAACACTTCTTTTTCCTGCAGAGAAACAGTGAATAGTTAATTAAAAATATTACAAAATACTAATTTAAAATGAATGCACTTAACAATAAAATTTTAAATGAGAAAGAGGGCACTGAACTTCTTTTGCAATTGCTGTTATATCAAGAGTAATATTTGAAATCTACAATCTCTATTCCAGTTCTAAACTTTATACACGGCTTCTGTAATTATTTTTAAGATACAAAAGAGTTCTATGTTCTTCCACATAAATAAGTTGTTTCGAATGGCACCGAAGTTTTTGTGGATAGCTCAAAAACATTTTCCTGTAAGTGACCCTAATAGTTTGGAAGAGACTTATTCCAGTATTTTAAATTTCTAACATCTTTTCTTCTATACTGATGTGAAACCATCTTGTTTACACAAATCTACGGCAAATGAATCTCAATCAAGTTATTTTTTCTTTTTTAGATGAAAGTCTCTAGAAAGGTGATGGGACCCCGAGGGTCCATGGGCCACATTTTAAGAACCACTTTGTTCTAGAAAAATAATTTTAAGTGTTAATACCTCTAATGAATTACTATATTATTACGAAATACACTGAAGAGCCAAAAAACTGGTACACCTGCCTAATATCGTGTAGGGACCTCCACGAGCACACGTAAGTGCCGCAACACAACGTGGCAGGGATTCGATTAATGTCTGAAGTACTGCTGGAGGTAATTAATACCATGAATACTGCAGGGCTGTCCATAAATCAGTAGGAGTAAGAGGGGGCGGAGATTTCTTCTGAACAGCACGTTGCAAGGTATGAAAGATATGTTCAATAATGTTCATTTCAGGGGATTTTGGTGGCTAACGGAAGAGTCTAAATTATGCAGAGTGTTCCTGGAGCCACTGTGTAGAGATTCTGGATGTGTGGGGTGTCGCATTGTCCTGTTGCAATTCCCCAAGTCCGTCGGAATGCACAATGGACATGAATGAGTGCAGGTGATCAGTCAAGGATGCTAACGTACCTGTCACCTGTCAGAGCCGTATCTAGACGTATCAAAGGTCCCATATCAAGCCAACTGCACAAGCCCCATACCATCTCAGAGCCTCCACCAGCTTGAATAGTCAGTCCCCTGTTGACATGTAGAGTTCATGGATTCACTTGGTTGTCTCCGTACCCATACACGTCCATCAGCTCGATTCAATCGGAAACGAGACTAGTCAGGCCAGGCAGCACGTTTCCAGTCATCAATAGTCCAATGTCAGTGTTGACGAGCCCAAGCGAGGCGTAACGCTTTGTGTCGTTAAATCAACAAGAGTACACGATTGGGCCTTTGGCTCCGATAGCCCATATCGATGATGTTTCGTTGAATGGTTCACACGGTGACACTTATTGATGGCCTAGTATTAAAATCTGTAGCAATTTTCGGAAGGGTTGCAAGTCTGTTACGCTTAATGATTCTCGTCAGTCGTCGTTGGTTCCGTTCTTGCATGATCTTTTTCCGGCAACAGATATGTCGTAGATTTGATGTTTTACCAGATTCCCGATATTCATGGCACATTTGTGAAATGGACTTACGGGAAAATACGAACTTCATCGCTACCTTGGAGATGCTATGTCCCATCTCTCGTACGCCGACTATAACACCCCGTTCAAACTCCTTTAAATCTTGGTAACTATCCACTGTAGCAGCAGTAACCTATCTAACAACTGTGTCAGACACTGTTTGTCTTATATAGGCTTTGCCGACCGCAGCGCCGTACTCTGATTGGTTCCACATTTCTTTATTTGCATACGCATGGCTGTACCAGTTTTTTGGCTCTTCAGTGCATATCATGACACTAATAAAATAGATTAAATTAACAACTGAAAAGATTCATTTTTCTAAAAAAAAATTTTTGAAGGACTTCCTTTATCTAATAAAATTAAACTTTGCAAGTTTATATGTTACAGAAATAAAATCGTAATTATATTTCTTCATAAACATACTATTCTATTTTAATAATTATACCAGAAACATAAAAAGCATTTTCTTAATGAAAAAGAACTAAAAACTTTAAGTTAATATTGGGAGGATTGTCAAGATGAACAATGCTTGGAGTCTTCATGCAGTTCAAGTTTGGCTCAATCATGTGGAAAATGACCCTGCTGATTTTATAAATTATTTTGGATGGAGCTTGAAAATTGTCCAGCAAAAATAAATTAGAGATGATTGTTTCAAAAATAAAAGGAATTTAATCTAAGAGAACAATAACTTTTCTGTTTTGTGTTCTTTTTCTATTACAACTTAAAGAGCAGTAAAAATGGAAGGTATAAAGTAAATAGTTTGTAAGATTTACTTATGTCTCTTAAATAAAATTTTATTGTTGTGTACAACAGAAGATGCCTATTGAATGAAACGAGAAAAAATTAAATACTTGTATTTTTCTTGAAAATTCCTTATACATAGCACAAGAGTCTTGTAAACTCAAAATTAAAATAAAGAGCAATTAACTATTTTGTTAAGATCAATTTCATGTTTTGTATTTATTTTTTTCTAACGTATTGAAAGCTGTGACTGGATTAAATAAAAATCTTCACAAATTTTAGAGAACCAGTATTTTTTAAATAAAATTAAATGAGGGCAAAAAAATTAAAACGTAAGCTAAAATATTAAGATGGATAGATAGAAAAATAAATAGAGTTAGAGAGAGAAAGAGAGAGTAGAAGAACATTTTTATCCCAGATAAAATCCCTACTATTGACTGCTTTTTCAATTCTACAATTAGCTCACTCTCTCTCTGCTTTTATATATATATTTATCTTGTTCAAATTTTCGATCGTTAATAAAATACTTTCTATTCATCCAATCAAGTTCAAATAAATTTTTTAAAACTTGTAGGGAATGACACTTGTTGTTAATATAGTTTTTTCAAATTTTAATTAATTAATTAAATTAAATTAAATTAATTACCGGTTTTCGACGCCATTGATGTAACAATTTAACTGTTAAAATAAAAATGACAAAAGTTTGCGTCGAAAACCACTTTATCAACAAAACTAGCTAAACCGGGTGTGCATTGTTACAACAACGCAGATCAATTCCTACTATAGTTCACTCTCTCCCTATATATATATATATAACGATAATAAAATTAGATTTAAAATTAATTTCTTATCTAGCACTTAACTTTTATTTTTCATTACATCTTCAAGTACTAAATTAATCCCCCAATTATTTCTCCGAAACATATGGCCTAACCACTAAACATTTCTGATCTCAGATCATTATATTTAATAGCTCTATATGTCAGCATTAACTTTCAAGTACATATAATAAAATACGAAATATTTCACATAACTGGCGTAAGTGGTAAAACACTTAGATTTCACTGTGGCGTTCTTTTTTCCCTCTCTGCCTCTTAGAGTCAGATGATGTCTAGAATTGATTGAATAAAGTTCCTTTTTAAAATTAAGTCTGATTCTGGCTCAAAACATGTCATATATATACATATACACTGAAGAGCCAAAAAAGTAGTACACTTGCCTAATATTATGTAAGGCTCCCACGAGCACGCAGAAGTGCCATAACACGACGTGGCATGGATTCGATTAATGTCTGAAGTAGTGCTGGAGGTAAATGACACCATGAGTCCTGCAGGGCAGTCCATTAATCAGTAGGAGCAAGAGGGGGTGGAGATTTCTTCTGAACAGCACGTTGCAAGGTATGCCAGATATGTTCAATAATGTTCATTTCAGGGGATTTTAGTGGCCAGAGGAAGTGTCTAAATTCAGAAGAGTACCCCTGGAGTCACTCTGTAGCAATTCTGGACGTGTGGGGTGTCGCATTGTCCTGTTGGAATTCCCCAAGTCCGTCGGGTGGAGGTGGGTGACAGGATGCTTACGTACCTGTCACCTGTCAGAGTCGTATCTAGACGTATCAGGGGTCCCGTATCACTCCAACTGCCACGCCTCATTTCATCACAGAGTCTACACCAGCATGAACATTCCCCTGTTGACATGTAGGGTAAATGGATTCATGAGGTTGTCTCCATACCCCCGTAGTCGTCCATCAGCTCGATTCCATTGGAAACGAGACTCGTCAGACCAGGCAACGTATTTCCAGTCATCAACAGTCCAATGTCGGTGTTGACGGGCTTAGAGACGTAAAGCTTTGTGTCGTGCAGTCAACAAGAGTACAAAAGTGGGCTTTTGGCTCCGAAAGCCCATATCAATGATGTTTCGTTGGATGGGGTTCGCACAGCGACACTTGTTGATGGCTCAGCATTAAAATCTGCAGTAATTTTTGGAAGGGTTGCACGCCAGTCAGGCTTAATGATTCTCGTCAGTCGTCCCGTTCTTGCATGATCTTTTTTCGGCCTCAGTGAGGTCGTAGATTTCATGTTTCACCGGATTCCCGATATTCACGGCTCACTCGGGAAATGGTCTTACGGAAAACCTGAAACTTCATCGCTACCTCGGAGATGCTATGTCCCATCTGTCGTGCTCCAAATATAACACCACGTTCAAACTCATCTAAATCTTGATAACCTGCCATTATAGCAACAGTAACCTACCTAACAACTGTGTTAGACACTCGTTGTCTTACATAGGATCTGCCAACCGCAGCGCCGTTACTTGATTGGTCTGATATCTCTTGATTTGCATATGCATGCCTGTACTAGTTTTTTTGGCACTTCAGTGTATAGGTGTAGTCAAAATTCTCTACTAACGAGAGGTGAATATTCAATAATCAAAACTGGGAAAAAATTGAAATATTAAGAAAACCAGACATAAGATTTTAAGAGGGATCTATGAGAAATTAAAAATGTAATAGAGTTTAAAATATAAAAATATGAATGCTACAGTATTATGAACATTGTTAATTGCTGACTTAGGATAGTCATAAAAAATTTATATAAAAGTAGGGTTGAACCTGTTTTGTGGCCAGCCAGCCATCCCTCTTTATGTTAATAATAATACTGAGCTAAAACCTATTGAAAATAATGGATGGAATATCTAAATCCATTACAAGAAAAAGGTAACTTACCTAAAAATTGCATCAAAAATGTAGAGCTCGCGCTAAATCTGAGTACAATCAACTAGTTATTGCCAGATTCTGGATCCAAATGCAAATTCAAAGTATGGCAATGGCTGAATAGTAGCACTTAGCAAAAGTATGAAAAGAATAGAAATAAAAAATTAAAAGGAGTGTTCACATACAACCATTACTTTAGGGTGACTAGGATTATATATGAATTAAAAAAATAATAATAAGTAATTTTTGATCTAGTACTAGAATATGAGTGTAACTATATCTAGGAAAAATTTTAAGTTTATAATAATTAGCTATTAATATTTTAAGGAATTTTAATCCTTATTTAGAATTTCTTTATTCAAATAACTATCAATAAAATTAATTGGGTATTTTTGAATTAAGCAATATTTAGTGAAATGTTTATAGTTTTTTATTTTTTCTGATTTCTTTGAAACTATAAATTTTTTGCATTGTATATAATTAATAACAATATTTGTGAATATAGAAACATGTGCATTACTCTCCCAATGAGGTACTTTTATAGTATTGTTTTTAAATTCTTCTCTTTTTTTATCATAAATATATATTAGTCACTGTAACATTATCTTTTAATTTAATTTCTATATCAAGAAAATTTGCTTCACAGTTATTACTATTTATCTGTATTAAATTAAGATATTGTGATTATATATATCTTGACAAAAGATATATATATATATCTTGTTGAAATTTTCAATCGTAATAAAATACTCTCTATTCATCCATTCAAAGTAGGAATTGACTTAATTTTTTTTATATAGTGCCTGTTTTTAAAATATAATCAACCATCAACAATATATAAATAATTAAAAGTATTTCTTAAGAATGCTATTTTACAATTGTAATGTTATGGGAGAATATAAGAAATTTTGATATTTGTCCTAATGAATACAGTAATTATTTAATTGAGGAATTCCTAGCAAGAACGTTGAATTTTATCACCAGCTATTCTTTAAATTGAATTTAAAACATTAAATTTTTCCCATGTCATTAATGATTATATTAGATTTATATTTTGAGTAATTGAAACATTTAAAGAAAGTAGAATTGTGTATTATATTTTCAGTGGTAATACGACGCCACCTTTCTTTTGTTAACTTTGATTATGTAGTTTTAGTCATAGTTTAGTAAAACAGACTTGTTTATATACTTTTTTTTTTAACTTTGTTTAATTTGCCTGCCATTTTTTCTTCAAGATGGCAACTCTCGTATCGCATTTTGACAGAAAACTTTGCTTTTAAAATAAAATAAAAAGCCAATTTCCCTTACATCACCCATCTTACTCACCCACACATTTACATAGAACTAAAAATATGAAGAAAGAATTTAGAAAGCCCTTCATCTCTTCCTTTCCCTCAATACAAATACTTTTACGTCGTCGCAAGCGATACCGATGTTGTGTCTCTTTCGTTGCTTTGAAATGCTTTTTGGTACGGAGACCTTTTTTGTTTCATTAAAAGTTGTTTGATGATGGGATTTTTAGCTTGTTGTTTTTGACATGTTACAAGAGAACCTCCTCCCCCTCCCCAAAAAAATCTCCTAACAGAAGTATTCTGAACAACTAAAATAAAGTTCATTTTGCTTTTCTGTAGTTTTTTTTAAATAGCTGAGAAAGTGCTCATTTTGTTTTGCTTTACAGACGGTAATGACTGCAGTTAGCGTGTATATGTGAGCTTTTTTAACTGCTAACTGCATCTGCTTTTCGATTATTGTGTTGCTTCAGTATTTAGTTTTGTTAAAAGTTTCTAGTAAAACAAGGATTGTTACTTTTAAAGATATAAGGAGTCTGTACAATACAAATTTATTCCAAAGTTTTCTTTGTAAAATAAAGGGAAAAAAATATTTTCTAGCCAAGTTATGCAAGGAAAATAAATTGCTAAGCCTTTCATTATTATTTAGGAATGTTTTTAAATAAATACATTGCTTAAACGCTAATGAACTCCTAAGCAAAATTTTTAGTTTCAATATTTTTTTAAACAGAAAAATATAAATAAAAGAAATAAATAAAATAAACACTGTTGTTCCATCCTTTGATTTTCTTAAATTTTAGCTATGAAAGTATTTAATTGAATTTTAATATAGCCAATTATGAAGTTATTTTTATAACTTCATTAAAATTACTTATTAAGAAATTACAAATTGTCTTTTCTTAGTCTATTGTGTATTGATAATCTAATTAAATTCAATTAATGAGTTAACATTTGAAAAAATACTGTATTAGTATCAAGTGTCATCCACTACGTGTTTAAAAAAACGTATTTGAACTTGAGTGGGTGAATAATAAGTATTTTATTAACGATTGAAAATTTGAACTAGAAATATAAATATATATAAGGAGAGTGTATACTAATAGTAGGAATTGAAAAATAAAGTTTTTATCACAGAGACGTACATATCATAGACGTACACATTTATAACAATTGGTTTTCATATTACATGCATTAAATATTCTAACGTCATCTCAATACCTATTTCTTACGAAAAAAAAAATTGAATTTCATACTAATGTATAAAGTTTGAAAACATATATCACTAAATCAAGCAGAATACTACAGAACAATATGTTATTAAATTGAAAGAAAGAGCTGATAAAGATAAACTAAACATTCAGTTGTTATTACAAATAAAAAAGTAATTAAATAAGCGAAATATAAAGATGTTTTCAACATATTCTTAAGATTTTATGCATCTTTTCAATTCTATATATATTAATAATATGATTTAAGCTATACTCTATGTGTATGATGGATATAATTTAAAAGATATGGTACTATATCTACATGAAAATTAAACAGCATTTAATGGGGTTACATTTCTTAACCAGTAAAAGACTTAAAAATCAAACCAGCTCAGTAAATAATAGCCTGATTAATTTGAACTTATATTTATAAAAAAAAAAAAAAAAAAAAAAAAAAAACAGAAATAAATAAATAAAAAAAACAACACAATAATATTTTTTTGATACAAAAATTGAAATGATATAAAGTTAAAATAGATGTTATAAAATATAATATTAATGTATTTTTGTACTGTGATATAATAATGTACATTTATTAATCTCTAGAAATAAAATTTTAAATTATTATCTAAATCTAAATAAGTTCTGCTTTTCTCAGATATATGTTATAAGTATTTAAAAGGAAAGTAAATAATTAAGCTTGACTAAAAAACTATTTTACAAATAAGATAAACGTAAAAAAATTATTTTAAAACAATTTCTGCTGTAAGTGATAAATGTCTTTAGAATATGTAAGGACTTCTTAAAAACAATTTACCAGCACTCAAGATTGAGGTAAGGTAGTTTTATTCCAACAAGCTTATAGTAACTTTCACAAAAGTGAAGCCAAAAGCTTAACAGTTTATTAAAAGTAAACTCACAATAAAATAGTTTAAAAACATTGCATTTCACAATTTTTAAAAAAATTTAAAACCGAATTGCCAGTAGCATGGAACTGTTTTCTACAATAAGCATGGCAAATATATTAGTTTTGCCAACTGAATTTGAGGAATAGACGTTTAAAAATTTTTTTTTTATTTAAAGGGAAAAATTCAAGCCAATATTCTCACGAAAATTTAGAAAAAATTCTACTACTAAAAGTTTTAAAAGATGAAGAAAGTTTGTATTGGTTTTCAATTTGCTTATAAAGTTTAGTGATATCCATTTTTAACAGCACATAATTATAAGAAATTAAACTCCAATATTTAGTAAATATAAATATGCTGTAAAATTGTGTTAAATCACGGAAATTTGTAAGGGGGTATTACTCAAAGCAGAAAATTATTCTTATTAAATGTTTGAATTATGCAATCAAAAATGTATGTCTGGGATTTTCTTTACAATGATGGTTATTACCAATATTTTTCTGAAGAATAATTTTTCAAAATTTTATTAATTTTAAAAAAGTATTTTTCTTGCACAAGATATGGACAGATTTGCTCAATCATTTCTTAAAAAACTATAGATTTTCCTAGCATATAAAAAAGACCATCTTTATCACCTTTTATGAGAAATTTAGTTTTTAAGCCAATTGTTCCTTCTTATAAAAAGATTTTCTTTATGCATTTCACTGATTTTGTTTTGAAGCTTTTTGTCTTATGTGTAGATAACAACACAATAACACAGACAAGTTGTACACAAAAAACTTTTTGTGGAATCTTTATTAGGATGAATACAATAAAACTTTTATAACACTCAGAATTAAAAAAAAGCCTGGGTTTGTTTTCAAAATAAATACCTTGTAAGAAAGCTTTATGTAAGGAGATTTATTAATTTTCCTTATATAGAAATTAAAGTACCTCCTGCATAATTTTATAGGCATTAAAGTTTATTTTTTGCAATAAAAAACTTCTTATATTTTAGAAGTTATTAAAACTTTCGATGAATATTCTAGAATATACTTAAACTTGTTTCGATGTCTAAGTACTTATATGATATAATTTTGCACAAAAAAATCTTAACACAGTCTGAGCTCGAATTAACATTTATGCAATTTTGTTAAAGAGGATATATAACTTAAAATAATTTCCTTCCAATCTTAGTTTTTGAAAAACCTTTATTTTCAACTATAAAACGATGATTTTTTTCTTCTTTCATTCATAGTTTTTATGAAATGTATGGTTCTTCTTTATAAGCTCTTAATAAAAACGCATTATTAATTTAATAAATATTTTTTTCATACAGGAGCATTGTGAAATTTAAATCCCTTATTTACCCAGCATTGAATAACCAGCAAATATTTCCATTAAAAGACTAAATTTAAGAATTGATTTAATAACTTTTTTAATTGCGATGGAAAATTTAATCTTTTTTTTTATTTTTTTCAGGCGTGACAAACACAAAGTTGCTTATTTTGAATAAACTTAAAACTACACAAGAGATGCTGGAAAGCCTCGTATTTCTTACCTTTTACATCACATTTTGAATTTAACTTGTAGAATCGGTCAATATTCTGTTTTTCAATCTTTTGCGACTTATGGCTTTATGACGACTCCTATGACTTAATTATGAAATAAAGCAAATTTTAAAAATATTATCTGTGGGTTATTAAAAAAATCACGAGTTGCTGTTTGCACATGATCATCTTAAGATGTTTTCTAAATATTTGCCTGATATTAATATGAGAAATATTTACTATAAATATTTTATTATTAAATACAAATATTCTGAAAATTTTTAGTTTTATAAATTCTAGTATAGTAGTGTTTCGAAAACTCGGCACACTCTATAATTCGGTAGTCCGGATAACTCAGCCACACCTTTGCAGATCGAAAATATCCCATATGCAGGCTCGAACAAAGGTTCCAGATGGATACCGAGGAAGACATTAAGTTCGATTGAGAAATTATTGCTGCTACTGTGTGTGAGTGTCACAGTTAAAGAAAAAATGACAAAAAGGGATGAGGACCTTAACGTTAAGGACACCGTACAAACTCCTAAAATATCACATAGAAGCTGTTGATACTGCTCTTCAATGCGTTGAACAACAAGGTGCCTCAGTAATGGACTCCTTCGGCGTCTTCGTGAACAAGCAGCAAAAGGCAGAGTACAGAACGGAAGACAACAAGGCATTACGCATTTCTTTAAAAAAGAAAGTAGCTAGTTTTTGCAAAGTAGGTAAATTAATTTTCATGATAGACAGCATTATACCTTTATAAAAGTATTTTTCTGAGGTTTGTCTGATCAGGTAAACTACTGTACACTATGCATTCTGTAATTTTCATTTTCATCTAATAAATGCTCTGTACCTTTAGAAAATTCGTATTTTTCCTTTGTTAAAGGATATTTGGGCAGTTTATTTTTGGTGTATTCTCAAGCAAACAATACATATAAGTGCAGTAAAATATTTTCTGAACTACTCCTACTTATTCTTTTTTAACCGTATTCTATAGATAACCCAGCATTTTTTTTTTAACAAACTCGGCCATCCTTCGGTCCATATTAAACCGAGTTTTCGTGACTCAGTTGCATTAGTAGAAATTATGTGTGTGTGTGTGGGGCCGCCCTCGTAAGAGTTTCAAAAATATAACTAATACCAGTTCAAGTGAGTATTATTCAAGGGCAACTAGACTATAAAATAGCAATTTATAAGGAAACTATGGAAGAAAGTTCTGACATTAAAAATTAAGTATGTATTTAGAAAGCTAACATAAATGTACATTAGAATGAAGTTGTATTTTAAATTGGTATTTTTAAAAAAAAAAAAAAGGTTTTTCAAAGCCATAAGCGAACAGTTCCGGAATAAAACAGCATTCTTTTTTTTATCTATGAGCAAAAATTAATTGAAATCACTAGACCATAATCTTCTTGTAGTTGGTTGCTAGTCCCAAGAAATCTCATAAATTTTGAGAATTTAAGAGACTTTTAAAGTCTTTTGTTTATACCAAGGGATTTTCTGTCAAGAAAAGCTCTAAGAGTTTGCAGAGCACATAAAACAAGGAAAAAAAATGGCAAGAAATGCGTTGATTAAAAGTAACGACAAAACTTCGAAAAGCTATTTTAGAATGATTTATCTTTCCCAGTTTAAAAAAGGAAAAAAAAAAGTGTTTTTCCCCTGCAAGTTGATTCAAAGATTTAATTTTATAGTATACACTGTTCTTCAAATCCCTGAATAATTAATTTTTAAGTTGGAAAGTGAAACAAAAGTAATGGAATTAAAAGGCTCCACGCAGAAATATGATTGAATACATTATCTTTATTTTAAGAAAGAAAAGACTAAAATATGCATGGCTTTGCAATTGTTTAGATATTTTATTGATAGCATATTTTTTTCATAACTGATAGCATAATGAATGGAGCAAGACGTCTTTTATAAGTATTTCTTTAAGAAAAAATAAATTTTAGAACCGAGTTGTGTCTGTGTCGTCGTTCAAAGGATTTTTAATTTAAGCTGCAGAGAACATTCTTCGAATAAGAAATTTATTCAATTTCTGCATTTCTTATCTGTCAAAACTGTGAAGTTTTAAAAATGAAACGCCATAAAAAGTTTAATTATCAAGAAGTGACATCAGATGAAATAAATTGCTTAGCATTCGTACTATTTTTCAGCATAATTCGAGTGATGAATTAATAATCCACAATTCTTTTTACTCATTATTCAAGAATCGGAAAAAAAGCATGAAAAAGAAAGATCAATACGAGAGCGGCATTTCAAAACGTTAAGTACATTTCAACCAAGTGCAGCTTTAATTATTTCAGTTGTATGCAGATTTTTTTATTGTATGCTTTGTGTGTGAAAATTAAAAGTTCGTTTCAAATTAATCTAGAAGCGAAATTACTAAATTGGTTTTCTTTGAAGATGAGCGCTAGAAAGTCATATTTCTGCTGAAAAGTTTTTTGAGTACCAAAACAGAAAACTTTAAAAGAAATAAAATGTTTGCGTGTGATGAATTATTTATAATATGTGTCAATCGAATTGTTACTAGATAAGCATTAGAATAAGACACGTACAAAGAAAAGAAAATATATGCCAAAAAAATTCCAAGTAGCGAATGAATTTTAATATTATTTATGAAATTTTCTTAAACATGTCTGTTTAGTTTTATTATGATTTTTATTTTAGGTTCCATTCTCGATTCTTTCTTTGAACAAAGGGTATAATACTTTATGGTATAAAATATAATGAATATTTAATTCAGTGTTTATATTTATGTATTAGAAAGTTCATACTAGAGCAGTCTACAAAAGTATTCTATCTTGAATTTAACCGCACACAGTAGCAATGCTGGGATGGCGGCACTTCGTACAGTGAAATGAGACAGCTTTATGCAAATGCTTAATTTTTTTTCCAAGTTCGACCACAGGGTGAGGTGTTCTTCATGTATTCCTAGGATTTTTTTTATTTCTATCCATACAAGTAAATTGGCTAAGTAAAGAAACCGCATCAAATTCCGTCAAAAATGGTGTTGTTCTAAATTAAAGCAATTAGTAAGATTCTGCAGGAAGATGGAAATGATACTATTGGGGGAAATATAGAGTAATCTATCTGATTTAAAAATAGTCACACATCAGTAAAGAGTGATCAGCGTTTTTGGAAGCGACAAACTTCTTGGAAAGCAGCTGTTGTTGAAAAATTCCAAATTCTAATAAAAGAAGCTGGTTGCTTGACCGTAAGAGAGATTCCAGAAGATATATTGGGAACATGTGCAACTTAACATGATGGTTAGAACATGCACAAGAGCGCATGTGAAATTTGTGCTCAAGCTGTTGTCAGAATATAAAAGTAATTGTACCTTCTTGGTTAAAACAAAGAATTTCTGTGGTTCCCCGCCTCCACACTCTCAAGGATTAAATCCTTAAGACTTCTGGATATTTCTGAAATTTAAGCTTCCATTCAAAAGATTCCGTTTTGAGAACTAAAAGGGATAATGCAGAACGCTAAGGGGATGATTATCATTCGAAAAGAGACCTCCCAGCTTTGAAGGAAAATCGAAGCTATAAGCCTTTTAGCTTCTTGTCCAAAAAATACACTCTATAACAAAAAACACGATGCATCAAGGAGTCGCCCGATTGTAATAAAATTTCGTATCCTAAGACATTTGTATCGAACATGCAAATGATTAAAGTTTGATGTCCAACGAATGAATAGCGGTATCTATAGTGCATCGGAGCTCTGCAATCAGCAGGTGTCTATAAGAAGTGATTTTCAATATGAATGTCAACATTTCTGTTGCATTGCATTTTTGGATACCTTCCAATGACTGAAAAAAAATGATTGGAGCAGGATTCGAGCTCATTCCGAGCAACTGCCCAAGTTTGAAAGAGGTCGTATCATTGGATTGAAAGAGGCAGGTTAGGCAAATCAGAGAATCGCTAGTCATATGGGTCGAAGCGATGCGGCCATTAGAAAATGCTGTCAGGAATGGTTGGACAGTGGCAGATTTCAGCGTCATGATGGTAGCGGTTGATCTAGGACCACAGCAGATCGGGAGGACAGATGATTGTCAGATCAACTGTCACAGCCCCTGATTCATCGTTATCAACCATCAGACGTGCGACATCAGTGTCCTCCATGACTATTCAGAAACCTCTGATAGAGTGAAATTTTCGCTCGTACCAACCACTACGCCACCTGCCACTTACATCTTTACACTGCCGAGCCAGATTACGGAGGTGCTTGGCTCTATCAGGTTGAAATCAAATTGACTGGAGACGTATAGTGTTCAGCGACGAATCTCGCTTCCAATGGTGTTCTGACGATCATCGAAAGCGTGTCTGGAGACACCCAGGGCAGAGTGCCAATCCTGCTTTCCCTATTGCACGCCACACAGGATCTCAACCAAGAGCTATGATCTGGGATGCCAATTCTTTTGACAGCCGGACCCCTTTGGTCTTCATTAGAGGCACACTTACAGTCCAACGAAATTCTAAGAACTGTTTTGCTACAGTTTCTTTTACAGTACCTTAGCTTTATTTTTTAGAAGATAAGGCCAGACCATATGCAGCACGTGTTGCTATGAACTGTCTTACAGCTTGTCAAACACTTCCTTGGTCAGCCAGATCGCCAGATCTCTCTTCAATAGAGTATGTCTGGGATATGATGGGAAGGCGACTGTATCTACCAGGGAATGTTGATGACCTTGCCCAACGATTGGAGCAAATTTGGCAAGAAGTACCACAAAAGACCATCAGGGTGCTTTATCACCGTATGCCCCGTCGTGTGGCAGCTTGCATTCAGGCTAGAGATGGGTCAACACCTTACTGAGCTCGTTGCTTTGTAACTATGTAACTCTTAAATAAATAATTCAATTTTTCTGAAATTTTAATTAGTTTCTATTCCATACATAAACTTTCTAACCACTAATTTTTTTCTTTATCGGACAATTCGTTTCTGGTGCGTCGTTTTTTTTGTTATAAAGTGTAGTTTTTAGCATTTTCTAATGTTGCCCAGAAATTCGAACAGACAGTGTAATCCCTGTCGGTGGTTTCCGCATAAGGAGAATGCAGTACTCCAGAAGTTGCAAGACAGGTTTGTCATACAGAAGTGTCTGAGAGCTGTGCGAATTACTCTCAGACGATATCCATAAAAGCAGCAAAATAATCATGATCTGAATCCTAGTGACAAAAGAACTCGTTAATTTTGAATTCGATATTAAACATTATCGATCAACGACATGACGCATTTCATACTATGTTTTGGATGGATAAAGTCTATTTCACACTATATGGCAGTTTGTCGTGTGTGGATCATGCAAATTCCACTTGTTCAAGTTCCAATGTACCAATCAAAAGTGAGCGTCTGCTGTGGCTACACCACAAGTATCTTAATCATACATATTTAAGACAGTTTCTGTCACTGTTTTAACGTTCCAGAACTGCAAGAGCGACAGGTGCTAGAAAAGCCCTAGAATCTGTCAGGCCCTATATATAGGCACCTATACCTATACCTATACTTATGGGCATCTATACCTATACCTATACTTATGGGCATCTATACCTATACCTATGGGTTTTGAATGGGCACCTATAGGCTGTGCCTATTCAAAACCTTTTCTCAAGATCTGGGAAGGAACACGTTATTAGTCGATTATTTCCTTACTCACGGCTTCCTAGCTTTCCCTATCTCCTATTCAAAATTTTTTTTTCAGGTTTTCAAAACTTTTAAGCTGTTACAAAATTTGTCTTAGCTTTTCGATTACCTGGTATACGTGTATCAAAAAATGAGAAACTATTAATTTTTTTCAATAATCTGCTGTTGTATCTCCACCTGATTTAATGACAGCCTTAATTATCCTAGGCATTCAATCCATATGATTTTGGGATCCCAGTTTAGATCACTCCTTCATCCTCATTTGGCATGATTGATTTTCATCAACGGTTTTCATTGAGATTGAGCATCTAAGCCTTTTCTTTTGTAAATAGATACTGATGACTGTGAAGGGTGTTATTACAACTAATTCTGACATTTCTTAAGTTATATCTATTTACTCAGCTAGAAAAAAAAGCACACACTTTGCTATTCTTTACTATCCTTTAGCTTAAATTGAAAAATGTAAATATTCTATTCATAGTTCTACTTTCTAATAGGAATTTAGACATTGATCGCAAACATCAAATGCTTTAGGATACCGAAATACAACATTCCACAACTTTCAACTCGGTACTGGTCCTCTGCCCGATAAATATTAACTACCTTTCTCCGAATTCCCTAGTCCACTATACAGAACCACTCTTTAAACTATCTCTTGAAAAATCAGAATAGTAATAAGACATACCAAAGAGTCATCGTCTGGCATCTGCCTCCTTTTTATCTCTAGTATTAAAAAAAAAATCGGTAAAAATGACGATTTCCGGAAAGAGCATTTTCAATTCAAGATAAGATGAAAAAGTCATAAAACACATCGAAGAGAGATAGAAACGATAAATCAGTGCTATGGAAGGGATTTTCCTTATCAAAAACTGCAGTTTCCAACATTTCAAAAAATCGTGGCATGATCATCTTGTACTTATTACAATACGAATGGAAAGATAGGAGCTATGCCGGTATGAAAATAAATATTGAAGAAAGAAGCTCTTTTAAAACAGTGCTTATTCAGAGGAATTGATATCTTTACGTGGTAAGAGTCATGCTGCAAAATAAAGAAAATGAGTTTGATGAATACTTAAAAAAAAGTAGGATTTTGTATCCTCTAAAGGCTGGCTGGACAAATAAAAAACGGAACAATATTTCGTATACCAAAGTTGTGAATGAAGCAGTGAATATTCCTGCATCTCATGTAGTGTGGCCCTGTGCAATCTGGGATTATGAAGAGAAATGCATTTTTAATGGAGGCGGATTACTTTACAGAATGAGACACCGAATCAGACTTTAAAATTCAAAGAAGACGAATGCACTGGCGGAAGTCGACGAGATTGAAGTAACTGTTCTCATGGATGGACATAAAAAAAACTAACCTTGATAAGAAAATCTCATTGATCTAGATGTTTTAAAAACATTCAAAATCTACCCATGGAATACAAAGCCAATTGTAAAATTTAGATGATTGCTGATTTGTTTGTAAAAAGCTTCGTCAATAAGACAGAAAATAGTTACAAAAATGCACAAAGTTGTGCACTTGATAGACTATTATATAGACCATCCTATTTAAGAAATCTTAATTGCATCAACCTTATTTCTTACTTGTTAATACAGCTTCTGTTTTGGAACTTATGTATACAGGCGTAATTCACAGTCTCAAATTTCAATACAGAAAACAGTTAGTTCAGCATATTTTTTCAAAAGTTAGAAATTAAACATCATTTGAAAACAGCCATTTTACTGGGAAATCTTAAGGACAAGTCATTGGTGCAACAATTCCTAACTGCTTCTGACAGGTTGGTCTTTCACAAAGAAATACATCAGTGCAAGCAAGAAACAACATTGGGTACTACGAAGAGAATGATGAAAACCTACCGCTCACTTTGTGGTTGGAAAAAGCATGGAGACATCCCCCTTTCCGAAAACAAAATTGAAAACTTTGAATTGTAAGATAATGAGGTATGGTCTTCAAATATTCCTAGGGATGATGATACCGTATTCGAAGTAAAACAAAACAATTATGCTTTAAAGGTCAAAAATGAATTTTTACCTTCAGAAAAAGGAAATATGTCCTCGGTTTCTTAATTTCTGAAGTGGAAGAAGATACAAATTCTGAATACCTTTTACTTCTACAGAGATGGTAAACAAACTCACAACACCAACAAAATTCTAACATATTTTTTAACTGTCGATAGCAAATTTCATAAATTTTAATTAAAATCAAAACATGCTCAATTTAAAGTTAAAAGCGTTTTCCAAAGACTAAAAATAAAAATAAGTAATATTACTTCAAAATTCCTCATTTCTAATTCGTAATAAATTTCAAGTATTAATAAATTAGTAGCAATGCTTTACTTCTTATTTAAGTAATCAGTAATTTATTGGTAGAGGATTGTCCTCTCCGTAAAAACCACCTTTAAGTGTTACGAAATTTAAATGTCTCAAGAAAATTAGATATAGGGAACTTCTTAGCGAGTATTTCACTATAGTGGGGTAGACATAGATATACAAGTATATACAAGTGGCACCAGATCTCGAGCTTACGATTCTACAGAAATAACACCAGTTATGAATTCGCGACTATTACCACTCAGTTACCACGACACCCGCTCGAAGTAATACTATTCGATTGTGATCAAACTGTTACTCGAAAATTGAAGGATGAAACTGAGTAGTCTCAGAGAAATTAATTACTAAAATATTTATCAACTAACATATAGAAAAGTATAAATTCGATTAATTGGTTACGGTTGTGTAGAGTTGCTTAAATCTTATTGGTGGTAATATCAGTAAAGTCTCGAAGGTGAACCTGTGGACTTCTGAATGAACAAAGAGAAAACATACTTCAAGAAATTTTCCAGGAATCGAGATAACATGATGGCTCGAAGGCATTTTCTATTGTTCATGTCTTTGTGCGTAACTTAAAATAAAGCTACTTACATAGCGCTGAGAACAGGCTTTTCAGCTCGCTTCACTTTTGACCTATTTGTTTCAATATGAAGACGTGAAAGGGAAGCGAATCTGACAGATTGTTACTATATTCATGAGAATGCAAATTTAGTTATGTTGGTAAATCAAACACAGGATAGTTTTAAAACTCATCTCTTTGTGCGCATTTTGAACTTTAAAAGAAAAAAAAACGTCTTTAGAGTTCAGAAAAGTTTAATTTAAGAATCAAATTGGGTTAAAAAAGACTTTTGACATGAATAAATGGAACTCTTGAATATATTTTAAGCCAAAAAATTACTCTTCTGTCAAAATGAAAGCTTAAGGTATCCGACTACATTCGGAACCGTGATTTTAAAAAAAGCTCATTAATGGGTAATTTTCATGATATTTAGTGTCACTTAGATTAGAATACACGTATAAAATTGTTTTAAGGACATTATGACAAAAAAAATTTATTTAAATACAATATTTTGGCAAAAAATTAACTTAGAATAACCTTTTTTCAAAAGGTTCTCCTTTTGTGAAAAATACTTCTATTATAATAATATTTTGTCTGTATATAGCGCAGACCTCTGTACAAAGGCTCAACTATGATTTTTGAAAAATTCACATTATTTTCAGAGTTACAAACAATTGAAAATATTATCGGTGTTTTTTTCTTAAAATTTCTCACCTCTGTTGTCGTAAAACATGGATAAACCTACTTCTAAGTTATATATTTTAAAAATTCTAGTTGAGCCTCTGTACAGAGGTAAAATATTATTATAATAGAGGCATTTTTCACAAAAGGAGAATATTTTGAAAATGGGTCATTCTATGTTCATTTTTTGTCAAAACTGTACTTAAATAATTTTTTATTGTAATACTATTCTTAAAACAATTTTAAATACATTTTCTTATCTAAGTGACACTATAAATATCATGAATATTATCCATTTATATGCTTTTGCAAAATCACGGTTCCGAACGTAGTCGGATACCTTAAAGACAGAAAAAAGACAATAGAAGATGCAGAATACGAATCCCGTGTGTAGTTGAAGATAAATTATTTAAATTAATAAATGAAAGCATTTTTTTATTCAAAAATATTACTTGATTAGAATAATTAACGTCCCATTTTGAATTCGTGCGTTGACGATTGGTGAAGCACCTTGTAATTTTGAATTTCATCAAGTGATGAGGAAGATACCTGAGTTGGCGTACCACTCTTCGAACTTCCTAACCACAGCAATGTGAAGACCTTAACCCTCAACAGATTTAAAAAGTATCGATCCTTTCATATGGTAATTTTCAGTGACACCAGATTTCGAGACCACAATTCGACAATGGTTATGAGTTTGCGGTAATTTCATCTTACAAAGTATTGCTCTTCTCGTCAAAAAGTGGTCTGTTATATTAAATATTCCGTTTGTTTTCCTCAATATTTTATAGACAATCGGTATATTTATGTGTGTGTGTAATACGAATTTAAAGTTACCATGATATAAGAAAAAAATTCATATCTCATAAATCAGCATTTCTCAAATTGTGGGATATGCCTCCTGGGGGGCGGAGGTATAACCCTAGGTGGGAGGGGGCGAATATATCGAAAAGTCGAAAACAAAAGATTATTTAAAAAAATATCAGTTCACTGAAAGGAAACAAAACAAAATACATTCTGACGATAAAAAATAAAATACACATTTACACTGATATAATACGCTTATAAATGTATCAGTACTGCACAATGTACTAGATAATTAATTTAACAATACTAAGTTAATAACAAGTTAAATAATTACCAGTGCTGACTCCACGTGTGGGCTTGTCATATATGATATTATATACAAAGGTTAATACTTATTTTGATAATTTGTTAGGTTTATAATTAAAGTCGTGTTGTAGGTTTAGCGTCAAAATATATCATTATTGAATTCAATACATTCTTATTGTATGGAGGGGGGATGTAAATTATGATTGAAAATTGGGTAGCAAATACTGAAAGTTTGAGAAGCACTGCCATAAATTATTTAATATAATACTATAATTAAGTTGATGATGTAAGGTCATGGATATGTGGATGATGTAAGATAAAAATGCACGTGTTAAGATACTAAATATATATATTAAACTATTATGGTTAGAGTTAAAGAAGAAAGCATGAATTATGATACTTCAAGGACTTGATTACATCATTGAAGGAAAACCTATTGACCTAAAAAAGAGGGAAATAATATTAGGAAAGAATTTTTTTTTGTCTCAAAAAATTTGCTTAAAACAATAATGCACTCTTTGAAAAGAAATATGGCTCATTATTACAAAGAAACGTGTTTGTATTTTTATTGAAATTAACTATGCGTAAATCATATATTCATATAAATAATTAAATGATTGTTATCGGAATCTCAGAATATATCCCCGACTAGCAAAGAATGTTATAGAATCATCAATAATTTGACAAAAGTTCCAGACTGAGACGTAAGATTATTTAAAATGAATAAAGAGCGATACAGAATCTTAATCTAATTTACGATAGAATTTTTCAGAATTCTTCAATATTGTTATTCTGTTTATTTGATGCAGTACGTTTCCCCTTTGTTATGTTCCATTCTCTTATAAATTCAATTTATGAAAGATTTAATGATTCTACGGGCAAATGAAAATAATGAACATCATTACAAATAATCAGCCATTTTTTTGTTTGTTTTTGAAAATGATCTGATGGTAATGTGCCACAAAGGAAAACACAATAGAGGTTCGAAGGAACTCCTCTATGTTTGTTTGAACTGTTGTTACTATGGTATATTACTATTGTTGTTACTGTGTTGTTTGCTGAACTATGTTTGTTAAATTGTTATAATGATAAAGTTGAACAAAAGATTTTTTGAAATTACCTAATATTGTAGGAGAAAGCGTTAGTTGTAACGCTTTGCAAGACAAACCAGCTTATACAAGTATTGTGAAGAATCTGACAAGAAAAACAAGAGACGATTTTAATTTAGATCGAGAGATATAGAGCATATGAAGTGGAGGAAAAGTCGAGAACGCAGCTAGTGGGAAAAGAAGCATAAAAGTTCGTCGAATGTTTTGACGAAGAGTTGTGAAATCAAAAATTGTTTTTATATTTTCTCTTGATAAACTCCGTAACATTTTTTTGGGCTTCACAGTCTTATAATTGGTAGTAACGGACGAGATCAGTTTAATTCGTGGGCTTCAAAAGCAATTGCTCTAAAAGTAAATAATTGGACTTAACATAATATTTCATGAATTCTGTGTTCTTGTTCATGAAAGATCAACTGCCGGTAAACCATTTTAAATATGGAACGTCATTTCCACTGATAATTAATTAAAAATGATTCAGTATAATTCCCTTCCTAGTCCAGCTGATTATATATACCTCGTTCTGTAAATTTATTTACCTAATTAGAATATTGTAACTATTACTATTAATTTGGTACATGTATAATTTAAATGCATATCCTACATATCAAGATTTAACTAGTTATAATTAACTGAGTGTCTTGTATGTCACATCCTGTGAATTTTTTTACCAAAATATATTTAAAATTTCGTTGTTGCTAACAGTGATTCAAAATTCTATGATTTTAATTGCATGTCCTGTGTATCAAGTTTAAACTACCCTTTGTTCGGTGAGTTTTCATTGTATATTGCATCCTGCATCCAGATAAAAAAAAATTGAAACTTCAATGATTATTCTTAGTAATTTGGTGTACGAGATTTTATTTAAATATCCTTTATATTTAAGCTTAGTTTTACTGAGTGATATTATATGCCGTATCCAGTGATAATGTGATCTCTGTTAAGTTATATTTTGATATATAATGATTACCAACTTTATACATTAAAGTATTTTACGTATCACATTTAGTGTTCCATCAATTACCATAATTATTATTGAAAGTTTTAAATATAAAATTAGATAAATATTTCATTAAAAAATGTATTTTAGTCTTTGAAACTTTGAACCATATAAGTTATAAATTTTTTATCTTAAGTATTATATATAAATAACTACTTATGTTACTAAAAGTACGGAAAACAGGTTTAAAATATTAAATACAGAACAAAGGTATATAGGAATATATAGGAAACGGAAGAATTACTGTTTAACTTGAAAATTAAGACGAAGAATTCATTCCTGAATGGATAAATATGAGAACTTAGGGAGGTCAACAGAAAAAAAAAGATGACAAAAGGGAAGTGAAATAGTTGGGATTAGAAACTAGTACCAGCAGAAGCAACACTATAAATGAAAGGCAAAATTCAATCAAGTTTGAATTAGAAAAATTTCCTTCTGAATTTAACGTTAAGGAAGATAGTATGAGTCTTTTCCTAATTTTATTTGAAAGAAAAGTTAGGATGATAAAAATTAGTCTGACAAAATGTTTCTGAATTAATCAGTGTCCTATTATCTGACATTCTTATATATCATTGAGAGAGAATCAAAAGGGCTGCTTAGGGATTATAAATACGTAAAATCATTACTATTGCTTAGATTTAAACTTGACTCAGAAAAATTTCCCCAACTATATGTTATACATCAAAAAACTTCCGGGAGTTAATGGTATTTTTTCTATCATAAAACTCAAATTTATTTCAAAGATGAATTTCTAAAGTAAATATTACTACCCTCAGGCAACAAAGGATTAAATGGTAACAAATCAGTTTAAGAGAAGGACTTTATTCAATTTAAAGATCATTTTTTTCAGGAATGCAGCAGTAGTATATGTGTAAGGGCGCCCCTCCTCGGGTGCCCTTCTCCTAGATTATCAGTGTGAGCTAGATGTGTAGGAATAAATGAAGAACTAGAAGCTACCATAATCTTAATATTACTTTATTAAGATCTTAACTTATACCAATAACAGATTAGATAATAATATGATACGTGAGAGAATCTACGGACCACTATCAATAACTAACTCGCCTAAGCTCATTTCCGAATATTTAAATGGTCACTCCTACCTTTAATGTCCAACGATGCATCAATCTATCTGATCCTGGCTGAAGTTGAGGTTTACTGGTGTGCAATGGTATGCACTTTGATTAAGGGCTATCTGTACCGAGTAACCTCTCTTGACTGTAACTTAACTTCGCGAAATACTCTTCACATTTGCCACACGCACTAACATAGCATTCCCCAAATGCCACATCGCTTACTCTAAACTTCTGTTATTTAAAAGCTTTTTTGCATCTTTTCTTCACGTTTCACTTCTCGGGTTGGTTCAAAAGGAATTGCCATTTATTCTGGTCCCAAAAAACCCAAAAGGATATGATAATGAAAAAACGCGTGAGCTCGTCACACATGTCCAACACAATTATTCCATTAAAAAAGAGAAAATGATCTCATAAAAGAGTGTAAAAATGTCTTTAAAGTTTTAAAAATAAAAAAATAGTTATAAATATATATTGAATATATATAAAAAATATGATGAAACCATGATTGAATGGGATAGGGATGCAGAACTTAAAGTTGTACGTAGAAAAACGAGAGATGAATTCTACAGAAGGAATGGCTGAAGGGCATCAAAATAATAAATAATAAAGCATATCGAAGAAACTGACGATATTTTTGACTTTGAGACGCCTGATTTTGTAAATAACATTGGCATTGGATTATTAAGAGATTTTTAAATTAACGCCACAAAAGAAAATTATTTGCTAGAAATCAATTCAAATATGGAATATATATATATATATATATATATATATATATATATATATACGTTGCAGCGATTGTGAATACTTTTACTTAATCCTTTTTATCCTCAAGAACTTGACGAAGACGGATTTGAAAACTTGAAGTATAGTTTTGATTAAATCAAAATATTACCAAAATACAAATCTGAAAAGACTTAAACTAACAACCCAAACCAGAGAAACCAAAAGAAATTCAAAAAGACTAAATCTGAAAATGGGGAGGCGGGAATAAAGTAAAAGTAAAAAGTTTGAGCTAAGCTTAAGTCTAAAAAAGGATAAAAACGGAACGCAAGGCTTCAAAATCCAAATGTAAAATTGGAATGATAAAAAAGAATTTAAAAACTCGAGCGAAAAAAAAATGAACAGATTTTGTTTTCTATTATTTATGCAAAGAAGCTAAAATGCTATTTTGATGGACAGCTAAGGTTTATTTTACAGATTATTATCATAATCCAATTTGCTTGATTGAAATAAAATATGATAACAAATCTAGATCTGACGCATTGATATCTCTCTCCTTACAGTTATTCAATTTTTGAGTCATCCGTAAACACAGGAAAAAACTCCTTAAGTAGGATCAATTAGTTTATTATAAATCTTTTCTAAGATCTATATTATTGTCTCTGCTCAATATTAGAACGAAGTCCATGAATTGTGAATTCAAGGAATACACATGAGATTTATTCATTCTGAAAGTTATAGATTTTGAAATTGTAACTCAACAAGGATGTGGAAATATATACTATGTGAAAGTTTTTATGTTTATAGTTCTAATTTTAAAATTGAAGTAGCTGACTGATAATTAGGACAACATAAAACTTACGTAATAAGTTAGATAATATTTATAATAATGTAACTTGTTATATATGGCATTTAATGAAGATGTAATATAGTCGTATCACAACACTTATTTCTGATATTTGAGTGAAAAATATGGTTAATATGATTTAAATGTTTTACATACTTAGAATAAATTTTAATATATAATTTTCAATCTATTTATTTTAAGTTTGATGCAAAAGTCAATGTAATGGAATGTATAGTTTTAGCTAGAGTGAAATTGAACAAGCATTGTTAACTCTTCTCTAACTTTTAGAATGATTTTCCAAGATGTTTCAGAACTTAGTTAGCAAAGGCTTATAAGATTTTCAATAATGGAAACTCAAATACTTATGACGGAAGTATTTTTAAAGGTTACACAGTTCGTTAAATATAAATTTAAAGCTATACAATAGAACTTAATTTTTTCTTCAAGAGACAAACCTCTCACTGGAGGAAGAAGTACTTTGTAACGCGAACCTGACAAGATAAGCAGAAAATCTAGAGATAAAAGGTGCACAAAATCGAGTTGGAGCTGAGAATGAATCTAGCGTGAAAAGAATAAAAATTTAAGGTATCCGACTACGTTCGGAACCGTGATTTTGCAAAAGCGTATAAATGGATAGTATTTATGATATTTAGTGTCACTTAGATTAGAAAATGTATATAAAATTGTTTTAAGAATAGTATTAGAATAAAAAATTATTTAAGTACAATATTTTGACAAAAAATGAATATAGAATGACAATTTTCAAAATATTCTCTTTTTGTGAAAAATGCTTTTATTATAATAATATTTTGCCTGTATATAGCTCAGATCTCTGTACAGAGGCTCAGCTAGAATTTTTGAAATATATAACTTAGAAGTGGGTTTATCCATGTTTTACGACAACAGAGGGAAGAAATTTTAAGAAAAAAACGCCGATAATTATTTCAAATAGTTGTAATTATGAAAATATAGTGAATTTTTCAAAAATCATATTTGAGCCTCTTTCAAGAGGTCTGAGCTATATGCAGGCAAAATATTATTATAATTGAAGCATTTTTCACAAAAGGAGAACATTTTGAAAAAAGGTTATTCTAAGCTAATTTTTTGCCAAAATATTGTATTTAAATAATTTTATTTGTCAAAATGTTCTTAAAACAATTTTATACATGTATTCTAATCTAAGTGACACTAAATATCATGAAAATTATCCGTTTATGCGCTTTTTTAAAATCACGGGTATTATCTTCAAAGGGATTGTTTCCATTCCCTTGATGTTTCAATACATTGATATATTTCATACTTGGATGAACCGGTAATTTATTTCGGGGATAAGGCGGGCTTACCATTAAGAAATTTGTGATCTCAGTCTTCTTAAAACCATTGTGAGATTGGTTGCGACATCAGTTCAGTCAACTTTGTGAATGTCTCAAGCGATTTAAAATAATTCTTAAAATGCAACATCAACATAATTCTCCTCAACTAAATATCTCGATATATATATAACTGTAGTATCAGGAGTAGAATAGAAGAAACTGATAGTTACCATACGGTCAGATATAACTTTAATTTATTTTATTTTGACTTTAAAGCAACAAGACATAACTCCTCGTGCACAACAAAGTACGACACGGAACTTAAAAATTAAGTAATAATACAAAAGAATTTAAAAATTTAAACTATGCAGAAAATGAGGTAGGAAAACGTAAGCCTCCAATCGCTTAACAAGCTCTGAAAAAACACGAGGCCAACATATTGAGAGCTCTCTAATCTAGTTCTACAAAAGATCGTTCAAACGTTTTGGAAACGATTTTGATAGTTAATATTTATCAATTAATACTGTATGTTTTGTGGCGATTGGCTTCTATCTCATAGCTGGGATTTTTGATAATAGCTCTAGCTTGAATTTTTCATGAAAGTAAACATTTTCTTAGTACTGTATTGCAAATTTTACTCCATTCCTCTTGAACCTTTATCCAAGGCCCATTCAGTGTTCTTGGATGCCGTTTTCTTAAGGCTCATTTTAATAATCCGAAAGCACAAAAGTCCATTGGAGAAGCGTTGGGTGATTTTACACGTGTTTCATCAAATAAGGTACACTTTATTTCTGTTTCTTATTCTTTCTTTGCTAATTAAGCGGCAGTTGACTTAGACGTGCGACTAGAGACTTTTTCCATATGTAGTTCAACTTTATCAATGTCCTTTCGATTTAAAGTTAGAATTTCTTCTTCAAAAATTGGTTAATTTTGGCTTTACTTGAAAATTTTTTGATTTCTAATTTGTCATTGTTAAAAAATCCTACAACTATTTTGAATCCCTTTGGGAACTTTACGGTACACTGATGAAGCCATTTCCTAAAGTTATTCCCGTCAGATGAGCAATAGGAAATTGATCTTTTTTTTTTATTACAGTCACTTAAATATACTCATGCCTCATCGAGTGTTACCACAAATTTCAATTTTCCAACAGCTAGATGCTTTTATACAAATTTCTACAATTTTCTTTTCTTTCAGCAATATGTTTTGACAAAAGCAGGTGAACAATAAATTTAAACATTTTTTTTTAACTTTAAATCTTTATAAATGATTTTACTTACTGTGCCGGTAGACATTCGTAATTTTTGAGTTCTTGAATCTTTGAGTTGGTGGTTTTTCCTTTAGGATCAGAGATTTCGTTTTCTTGATAGTTTTCTGCTTTCGAACAGTCTTAGGTTGAGGTTTCGTGGTCATGTTTTCATTTTTACTTACAGCTATACGTTTTTTTTCTTTTAAGATTTAATATTTTTTAATACTTTTATAGAAATTCAGTTACCGAAATTTTTAAACCGCTTTATAATTTGTTGACACGAATATTTATCCTCGGAAAGCGCACTTACGTAACCTTTGAGCCATATATCAATTTATAAGGAGTCATTTTTAGAATGAATCTTTTATTTTACATTTCAGTCAAAAAAAAATAATTATTCTGATGTTGCCAAAATTTTATCTCAAAATTCAAAAAAGAAAATGAATTACAAAATCGTTTCCATCGACCTTCTGTAAAAGCAGATCTAAGTATTTTAAGAAGATTGCACAACAGAAAGATGTGTCCCACATCCTATACGCCTTCACCACAGCTACAATCGCCTTTTGACAAAATGCCAAATCTTTATAAGTATTGTTTAAAATTTCATGACCCATGTCAGGAAATGACTTGTGTTAATTTAAAATCAGCTTTAAAATATTTACACTTCAAACGATGAAACACTGTTGGAAAAATTCTCCTGATCACTGTGCTCTTTACAATACCTTTAGAGTGCAATTATGTTTGCTTACCATGTACTTGCGTATTTTATTATGCTGTAATTAATAAGTAAATATTCTGTATTTTTAGCCATCACATTTTACGAATGTGTAAAGATGTGCTTGCTGTACTGCTAATAATAATGTGTCGAAAGCAAAGACTATTACTGCCATCTCCGTAGTGCAGTTTTCACTTAACGGTTCAAATAGTGGATTTGTGTTCTGTATCACCCACTGTTTCCGTGTCCCAGCTCTCTACTCTATTCAACTTTTACCAATTTCCTAAAATATCTTAATATTTTTGAAAGCCCCGTAATGATTTTGTTAGTAGAGTCTTAGGTTAAGGTATCGGACTACGTTCGGAACCATGATTTTAAAAAAGTGCATAAATGTATAATTTTCACGATATTTAGTGTCACTTAGATTAGAATACATGTATAAAATTGTTTTAAGGACATTATGACAAAAAAATTATTTAAATACAATATTTTGGTAAAAAATTAACTTAGAATAACCTTTTTTCCGAATGTTCTTCTTTTGTAAAAAATTCTTCTATTGTATTAATATTTTGCCTGTATATAGCTCAGACCTCTGTACAGAGACTCAACTATGATTTTTGAAAAATTCAGATTATTTTTAGAGTTACAACCATTTGAAATAATTTTCGGAGTATTTTCTTAAAATTTCTCCCTTCTGTTTTCGTAAAACATGGATAAACCGACTTACAAGTTATGCGTTTCAAAAATTTTAGTTGAGCCTCTGTACAGAGGTCTGAGCTGAATACAGAGAAAATATTAATACAATAGAAGACTTTTTTACAGAAGGAGAACATTTAAAAAAAAAGGTTATTCTGAGTTAATTTTTTGCCAAAATATTGTATTTAAATAATTTTTTTTGTCATAATGTCCTTAAAACAATTTTATACATGTATTCTAATCTAAGTGACACTAAATATCATAAATATATTCCATTTACACGCTTTTGTAAAATCATGGTTCCGAACGTAGTCGGATACCTTAACTGTTATGACGACGAAGAGAACATTTATAATTATCTGGTATTGTCAGCATTTTTTAACAGACAATTACTGTGACTGAAGTAATCATTCATTGCTCAAGAAAATTTAACAATTAGTAGCATACGTTTTCGAAACTTAGGAGTTCTGATTATTCTTCCCGGAAGCATTTTATTCTGCAAAAGATTTTGTGTATGGATGTTTCGATAAGAATTGGTATATTAAATGTGACTGGAATCTTTATCTTTGTTATATGAATAAAATTAAGGAAAGAAAAGAAAAATCAATCGCATTTATACCTCTTTAAAGAATAGTTCTAAAATCAAAATTTCTATTATTTATTCATGAAAAGCTTCCATAACTTAAAATCTCACTAAAAATAGATTTATGCTGTACAACATTTCGTAATAGATGAGGATGTAATTAAATCCACAATGAAAATTTTTCACCCTTTTTGATTAAAGTAATCTAAACTTGACCTCGGGAAATAATGAATTTACCTGTTCTCTGTTCAAACTGAGCCAAACACTTCGAGAATTTACTGCAAGCTATAATGTCTCATTAAATAATTCTCAAAGCTAATAGAAAAATCAATTAAACTACAAGAAAGAGTTAATCCCTTGGCGAAAAGGTGAATTATTTTCCACTCTGTTTTAGCTATTACGTGCGGCGAATAAATTAGACGGAGATCGATTTCAATTGTGTTCTCTTGAAATATCGTAGCAACTCGAGAGAAGTGGACTAAATGACGTTACTGACAGTATTACCCTGGGAATTCATTGACGACGTGTATGCATAATTTTCTCCTCTGAAGAATTCCTCCTGCTGCTTAAATTAACAACTGTCACGGATTTTATTCGATAATTGTGAGTATTGAAAGGATTTAATTTTGCAGCTTCACGCTTATCATGAGCGATGTCACTCATGGACACAGTTTCAGATCGATGTTTATTTACATAAAAGTGCAGAGTCAATTATAAAGAAAAAATAATATAGAAATAAACGAAAAATGGTTTATTTTCTTAGCTATGATTTAAATGTTTCGTTGAATTTATGGTAAATTTTGTACTGAATGTAAAAATACTATCTTGATGTATGACAATTTTTTAAGAAAATGTTGACTATAAATTTGACGTAAAAGGGAATAAACATAGTATGTATTTAATGGTGAGATAATTTAGCAGACACTAGTAGAATGATATGGATTGTCATTGATAAATTTGCCTTCAATGAAAAAAGGTGACGAACTATGTTCAGAACCGCGATTTTGCTTTATATATATATATATATATATATATATATATATATATATATATATATTGTTATTTAGTGTCAGTTGAATTAAAATAAATACAAAAAAATGTTTTAAGAATATTGCAAGAAAAATATTTAAATTCAAGGAAAAAGGAAGAAAAAATAATATATTTTCAAAACATTTGTCGCAACCATGTGGTCGCTTGTGAATACGGATGCACAGAATTAAGAGACACTTTAATAAAATCAACATATTTATTTTAAGTATCAATTTACTATCAATTTTAGCTTAAACCAAGGGTATGGTCAACTTAATTACAAATATTAATAATAATTCTTAAGGTACTTAACTTTGATTATTAATTCTGTAGCAATGATAATCTTTCTCAGCTGCGCTATCTCTTTACTAAAACTCCTTTGGATTCAATTATTATAACTTTAACTTCAGTATCAGCCTGATGAACATCGCAGCTACCTTTCTTCCTCTTCGCTTGACTTTACTAACTAACATTTGCCTCAATTCTGGTTCCTGGTTGTGACGGGCTCACGCGTCTTTTCTTTAACATGACCTCTGGATTCTTTGGGGGGCCAAGATTAATGGCAACTCTTTTCCAACCAAAACCCAAGAAGCGAAATGTGAAGACGAAATGCAAATGAGATAGCTTTTAAATAACAGAAGTTTCAGTAAGTCGTATGGCAATTTGGGGAATGTTATGTGTTAAAGTAATACAAGCGATAATTGACAGCCAATTGTGAAGTTACCTTGAAGATAAGCCATTAGGTCAAGGTGCATACCATTGCACACGCGCCCAGACGCCTCTTTATAAGATTGAAACTAAATTTGGATTAAGGTAGGATTGATTATTTGATATTAGGACTTGTAATATTAATAGAAGTGAGAGTAGGTGGATTAAGTATTTATAGTGGTCTAAGTTACGCGATTCGGTTTAACTATTACTGTGTGTTTGTTCATTGTAGATTCTCGCCTAAATAATATTATCTAAATTGTTAGGCATTTAAGTTTCATTCTTAATAAAGTCATATTAAGAATTAAAAATGTCTATTCCTTTTGTAAACCCTACACCTCTAGCTCACACAGACAATCAAAGAAACGGTCACCAAAGGGAGGCGGTTTCACATGGTTTATAATCATTCAACAGCTAAGGGGTTTCCCAAGAGAATAAGTAGGAATTGTGGATTGGACCTGTTGCATATTCTTCTTTTTATGAAAAACACTTCTATATAATAATAATAATTTTCTTATATATAGCTAATACTTCTGAATTGGTGTTGAGCTAGGGGTTTTGAAATATGTTATTTAAAAGTGGATTTTTTCGTATATTAATACATCGTAGTTGAGAAAATTTTAACAAAAAACACCGGTTATTACTTCAGTTAAAAAGTAACTCAGTTAATGGGAATTTTTCAAAAGTCTTAGTGTTCAGCCCCTTTATAGAAGTCCTAGCTATATATATAGACAATACATTATTATTTTTTTTATTATAGAGGCAGTTTTCATAAAAGAAGAACGTTTTTATAGATTTGTCACTCTTTCCTCATTTTTTGTCAAAAAATTGCATTTGAATAATTTTATGTTGTAATAATATTATTAAAACAAATATATTAAAACTTAAGTTCCGAACGTAGTCAGTCACTTTAATTTTCAACGGCATTACGACATCACAACTGACAAGTGAAAGGCAAATACTAATGGCTAAAATTTTGAACGATAGTACTATCGTGATACTTTCAAATACACTATTCCTCTATAACAGTTGTTAACTCAAACTTTTATCGGCCTGCTAAAATCCAATGAGACTTCAAGATAAAATTTTGTAAAAAAAAAAATGGAAAACTACGTTAATTATTAGAGTTCCTCGATCCTCCGGTGTGTCGTGGAGGTTGGAGGATGTTACAGGCCGGATCACTGAAGTGAAGGTTACGTAAGACGCATTGTGATGCTCGTTATCTGGAACCTTGAGAGGTCATCGTAAGTGCGAGGGTGTACAAGCAAATCTAAGTCTGAGAGAAAGTCTGAAAGTGAGTCTGGTAGCAGTGTTTTGGAGTGTCTCTAGGAATGTATTTGTTTTTCCTTTTTGTGTCTCTTTAAAAGTGGAATATGTCAAGTCTTCAAAAGAGACAAGATATGCAGAATTATTTCTGTTTGGACGTAGTCGGGATAAGCATTTGGCCATTGTGATTCTTGTCACACTTCGTGCGGTGGACTTTGACGCCCGAGATTGGCATAGTCACTTCTCTGTCGGCTTGACCAAAGGGAGGTCAAGTTTTGACTTGCCGACGAACTTAAGCATCGGTGACACGTGATCACGTGGAACTACGTGATCGTTGGGAAGTCATTAGTTTCTTAAAAGGGGTCTCAGGGGTGTTAAATTTTTCTAGAGGTCTGAAAATATAAACAATTTTCAAACAGGTATAATTCATTTAAAATTAAATTTAATGATTCAAATCTTTTGCACATTATTTATAAAAGAATGCAGCTTCAGAAAAGTATAAATGTTTAAAATATAATCATAATTTTAAAAATCATAAGCATATGAAAATTCTATGATAAATATCAAGTATTTTTTGTGTTGCGCACGCTATTTTCTAAAATAGTAGCATCTGATGTATAAAAATTTATAGAATTATAAAATGTATCATACTTTTTAAGCCGTGCCTAATTTTAGTGTTATATGTATTTGTATTTCAAAATATTTGTAAAACATTGAAATTTTTTAAATATTTTTAAAAAATGTATATTTTTTATTTATTAAAATATGTAAGTTATTATTCTATTTATATAAAATTAGCTACAGTGTAATGAGAATACATTTAACTTTATTATTCAACTTATAGCTAGTAATTAAAGCTACTATTTTAGAAAATAGCGTGCGCAAAGCAAAAAATACTTAATATTTATCATAGAATTTTCATATTCTTATGATTTTTAAAATTATGATTATATTTTAAACATTTTATACTTTTCTGAAGCCCCATTCTTTTATAAATAATGTGTAAAAGATTCGAATAATTTAATTTAAATTTAAAAGAATTATACCTGTTTGAAAATTGTTTATATTTTCAGACCTCCAGAAAAATTTAACACCCCTGAGACCCCTTAGGAAGTAGGTCTTTTGGTGGTGACCACCACAACAGGATTTACATGTTAAAAATCCAAAAATCGTCTACGGCCTCTTTTGAGCATTACCGGATATTGTTTCATAAACCTTTTTGTTTTATTTTTGCATAAAGCATGCCAGATGATTTGAATTTACAACAAAAAAAATTCTTATTTTTTGAAAACATCGTACTGGTTTTAGTGCATTAAAAAGTTTCTTGTTATTGTTAGAACTCTAAGTGCAGGGAAAAAAAGATTTTATAAGAATTCAACGCAAAATCACTTTGTACGACAAAACTTAAATTACATTCCAGTAACATAAAGTAATGATTCCTCTAACGACGTACATATTCCATGCAATGCAAAATTTTCCTGCTCCGATAGCCTTGTTTTTATTGCACGCGCTAATTTAAATAAATCAAATTAAAAGCTAAGATTAATTCGAAAACATACTAACTGAATCGAAATAATTTGATACTAACTCCGGAGCATTTGAATATTCATTTTCAAAATTTAAGATTCGTTAATATTTATGTTTGGGCTCCTCTGAACAGGATTTTTGCCGTTTTGCTTTGCTGGTAATGGATTTATGACTTTTAACTGTTAAAACTCTCTTTCGAACGAAAAAAGCTATTAATAATGTTTTTCTTTTCAAATATGGATATGAGATTTCCATAGGTGAGATGAAGGAATAACCTATCTGTTTCATTTTGTACATTAGGCTGTTACAGGTACAATTTTTTTTATATTTAATTTGAAATGAAATTAATTAAATTCGAAGTAACGATGCTTTTAAACCGCGTTTTTATATATATATATTCACCAAACCAAAAAAAAAAATTAATAAGCTGAAAAAAAAAAAGAAGAAATGATTTAATTTTATCATTTAGAATAAAAATATATATGCTTATTTGGCATTAAAATAAAAATAAATATAACACATTTATTGTTATTTTATATAGCAATATTTTTTAACATATTGTTACATTCACATAATTTTGTAATAGATTTAGTTATACAATTAGACCAAGTGGGTACATTTGAAACCAATTTTCTTTTTTAGAAATAAAAATATATTTAATGCGAAATTTTTTTTATATGCAAAACAATAACTTGAGTCAAGACTCCTCGTTTAAAAAAACAAGTTTTGACCTTTTTACTTCTATTTATTTTCCAATAAAAGACTTTTCTCAAACTTCCATTTAGAAATAAAAACTCGAGTACTTTTAAGTTAAATTTCCGAGATTTTTTTTATGTCCTGTCTCATTCCATATAACAATATTCATTTATCACATTTTTTCTTTTTATAAACTTAGTAAATCGCTATAAATTTATTTAATTTCTGAATATATATGCTACCACACATATTACATTTCACACTGTTTTAATATATGATCATATATTTGCAAAAAAAAGGTTCTTTTCTTTTGATTGTATTAGAAATCAAAAGTTTCCTCCGTATGTAAGATTTATACATTGAATGATTTATGTAGCAATAGATTCGTATATCGATTCTCGAACAATAAGAGACAACGAAATGTTATCAGATAAATTATTGTTATAAATCAAGAAGATTTCGCTACATTCTCATATATCCAAAAGCAATATCACCAAATCCCTATAAAGTAAAAACAGAACACGGCAAGCTGAAAACTGAAGCTTTATTACTCTTCCATATCGTCGAAACTCTATTGATCGCAATAATACCAAGCAAGAAATTTCTGGAGTATACGTTTCCCATTTTGATTCAGATATTCAGTCACAAAATAAAATATTTTTAGGAAGCGATATTGATTCCTTCTAAATGAAAGTAAAGTTATGAAAATGCGAATATATTCTGAGTGAGTATTTATTAACGTCGCAATATAAAGCTGCACGAGGGCTATTGGTGACGAACCTCTTAATTTTGAACCATCGTCAAGTAACGAGGATGACACCTGAACGGACACTCTCTCTACTAACTTTCACACCACACCAATGGGTGAACTTTGAGTCTCAAAAGATTTAACGCGTGCATCGGCCCCATCTACACGGTGGGTTTTCAGCGGCTCTAGACTCGAACTTATGACACCTTGGCCACGAGTCCTTGACTTCGACCATGGCACCATGTGAGAATATTCATAAATAAGCACAGCTAAAAATGATGAAAAAAAATTTAGTAGACTGACTAGATTAGTAATTATCTAATTACAATATTTAGCCAATTGGTCTCTTTTAACCTTACCGTTGATGCTGTGGAACCGCATCACCTGTTACAATGTCTTGACCCAGCGGACGATCTTGATGGAGTTTTTTTCCATCCAGAATTACCAGTACACGTGAATAAACAAACAGACCTTCCTGCCTATCTAAAGCAACTAGCTCTAGAGAGAATTGGAGATATACCAATTGACGCCGTTCAGGTTTATACGGATGGCAGTAGAGATGATTATTATCAATCTGGCAGTGGAATTTACATCAAATCGCAAGACCATATTGTAAGAATCCAGAGGAGAAATCCAGA
>BMAV01012644.1:0-11803 GCA_019973955.1 Trichonephila inaurata madagascariensis
GTTTTTCTTTAAACTATAATATATTTTTCATTTTTTAGTTCCATCTACAATTTTTTTTTTCATTTTTTAAACTATAATTTCTTCATTGATGAATTAATCTTAAGTGCATCACACATTTTTTTAGAATCTAGAATACCCATTAGCGTTTTTGCTTTAGGGTTGTAACTTATCTTTCAGTCGCCAAACATGGAAATGAGAAATCGGTAATCCTAAAGTCCTGATCAGGACAACTGAACAAAAATCTTAAATTATTGTATTGTCTTCGCGGTTTTTGACAAGTATGCAAAATTTCGAGTTAATCTGTCCTTTTAAAGCAGATAAAAATCGAGTTCAAAAGTTCTGTTATAAACAAGAGAAGCTTATGAAAACGTTTTAAGAACTAAACTTGTAATTTGAGGAATTAGTATTTTTTTTTTCAAATCAATATATCCAGTTACTGTTGTCGAGTTTCTTTGATAGCGAACTTTAGGCAGATGTATTATCGATCGAGTCCTGGGTTCAAGTCTGGTTAGCAATAAAGATCCACCTTATAGCGGACCTGATCCATCTTAAGCCTGTCGAGACTCAGCTGCATTACGTGGACAATGTGGAAGCTTGGAGAGGGAAGTATTCTCATGTGTGGTCCTCGTCACTTGGTAGTGGCTCAAAATCTAGAGGGCCATGCTTAGAGCGATTTAATACTCAGTCAGTCAAAAGAGATTGGGCTGATATTGAGAACGTCCTGAAAAGTCATGATTGAGCTGAGTTTTCAGTTAGGTCTTATTTTAAGGGAAACATAGCGAAGATTATTGATTTGATATTTGTCATTTTTACTTTTTAAAGTACCATTTAAAATAATGCTTTAAGTAATGTATTTACTTTTGAATACTTAACATAAAAGTTTTATTTAAAAAATAAAACTCCTTATAACAATATTTGTTCACAATTTGGACGCTTCTAAATACTAAATTTGACTTTTCAGTATCTAACATAGAATCTTATTTTTACTCATGCCCTCTTTTTTTTATTCTTCAAAAATATCATTGGTAAAATCCTTTTCGAATAAACTTTGAAGGCTCACTTATACCAAGGCTGTAAGCAGATTGGTGAAGATGTGACGGAAAGGCCTCTGATTGGTTGCATCTTCAACACTCACCGTTTATTGGACTGATGTGTGTGGTGTGATTTAGCCTGTATATATATATTCCAGTATCGATTAAAGCTTATTTCGGGCCCTGGGTGCCGATGATCTACGGGCCCCCTTCGTACTTGTGGATCGAAATATATTACCAGAAATCCTGGCCAAGTCCAGCTGATCCGGGTCCCTGGGTGCCCGCCCCAAGCGCCCAATGGATGAACCGGTCCTTTTGTATTTTATTTTCAATTTGACTTTTTAATAACTTTTTCTTAAGGTGTTCATTAATTCGCGATATTTAAATGAACCTTTTTCACAGTTTGTTTTAAATACTTATTTAAAATTTAGATACTTAAGTTCTACCGTAACCATGGCAACTTTAAAGATTCCAAATTTGCATCACCGTTTCGCACGTATTGGCAATCATGTGTCTCATTTTATATTTCTTCGCTTCCCGCTTCTAAGCCTAACCGTCCGTTGAAATTTCAAGCTCTAATCCTAAAATGCAAATCGAGGGATTTATTGAATTTAAAATAATAAGAAAAAAATAAATAATAATTTTTTATTTTTGTATTATTATAATACCAAAAAATATGAAATTAATAGCAGTAAAATAATTAAATAAAAATATGTTAATCTTTTTCTCTTATTGATTGTTGTTTAATTATAGCTTTTATTTTTCATATAGTATTTTTCGACTATTATCACCATACCATATTTTTTTTCAGAATTCTTGCTGCTCTATTCAATATCGCCGATATGATCGCAATTGTACTTAAGTGCCAAAATTTCTCTGCAATTTTGTGGTCGTAATTGTAACGATATTTTCAATTAAGAATACAAGAAATTCATCAATATATAAATCTATGTACACTAACCAATACCCATACACTTCGAGGGTTATTTCATGATTTTGTATGAATGCACACTTTTTATACATATTTTTTATAAAAATCATTCATACCTAAGAATTCGCATTAAGCGTTAGATTTTATTGAAAAACATTCCTATAACTCTACCCTCTTGATTTAAAAAAAAACAAGATATACACTGCTGGCAACAGTAAATGCAACACCAAGAAAAACAAGAGATAGCATAACAAAATTTATTATTTAGATAACATGTTGACCAAGTATCACACACAAATGATTATGGTGTGACAGCTGGGGGTAATCTGGGTCAATCGTTGAGCAACAATGAACCACATGTTTTCTATCGACGAAAGGTCCAGAGAGCGAGCCGGCTAGGGAAGTAATTCAATCTGGTGATAGACGAAGAACCTTTGGATAATGCGTGGCACGAGTGGTCGTGCATTATCCTGTTGAAATATGGTTGTGGCCAAGCCCTGAAGGTAAGGAAGAAAAACTGGCTCCAACACCTTGGAGATGTAGTGCTGGCTGTTTAAAGTACCGGCAATGCGTACTAGAGGAGTGCGAGAGTAATATCCAATACTGCCGTATACCATAATATCCGGTGTACGACCAGTGTGCCGGTTCATAATGCAGCTGTTCAGCATCCTCTCTCCACGGTGTCTCCAGACTCGAATCCGAACATCGTGGTGTTGCAGACAGATGCGTGACTCGTCAGGAAAGACAACTTCATTCCATTCTGCCGCCCACATCCTTCTTTCATCGCTCCATTGGCGGCGGGGACGTCTGTAGTTCTGCGTCAAGGGTAGACCAAGCAATGGACGTCTTGCGGACAGACCACTCTGCTGTAAACGGTGTCGAATGGTACGCGCAGACACTAAATGATGAGTTACACACTCAATGTGCTGTGATATGGTTTGTGATGTGACTGAGCAATTCGTTACTGCCATGCGCACAATTTGCCTTTCCTCACGTGAAGTGTTGCACTGAGGTGGATGCGAACGACCACGTTGGTCCGTCGTACCCTTCTGCATCCAACGGTCACATATCCGCATTACAGTTTTTTGGTTTCATCCAACACGACTACCGATTTCACTGAAAGGTAATCCACAATCTCGGTACGCCACTATCGCTTTTTTACGCTCTCGTAAATTTCTACTCCAAAGTGGATTTTCGCAAAAAAAATTCTTAGTGGATCTTTACTTAAGGCTACACGGTACCCTTTTCGAAAATATTTTTTGGAGACAATTACAATAAAAATAATTGATGTTTTATATTTAGGTTATATTATTAAGCTGATTCTGAAAGTAAAAAGTCAGTTTGACCTGCTTTTTTTTACAATTTTAAAAATTAAGAATTTTTGAAATTTTTTCACAAATTTTTATAAAATACTTATTTTTTTAAATTTTTTAGTCATTTTAAGTTATTAATGTTTCTTAGGTTATTGCAAACAAAAGTTAGTATGGATTTGAAAATCTACTCCATTGTTGATTTTTATTAATTATTTTTCTAGAAAAACCTGGAAAAAACAGGAAAATTTTTAAAATATCAACCTTAGTATTTTTTAGAAAGATAACTAGAAATCTCAGTCCTAAATCCATACTAGCATTTATAGAACATACGTTTGGGAGTATATACGAAAAAATTCAAAGCTCTATCTTGAACAGGATATAAAAAAAATGCCTTAGGGATTAGAAAACACTTATATCTCCAAAATTGAAAGTCTGAAAAAAACATATTTAAAGTTTTTAAAGTCATAAAACAAAAACTTATATTGCCCGTAAAGCTCTAATTTTTTAATATATTATTTTTCAATGTATGTTCTGCATTAAAACATTATTTTAATTAAATATGACTGAAAATAATATTTTTAATTCAAAATATATTTTTGCATAATACTGATAGCATTTGTTAAGACGTTAGTTTATTCAGCTTTATCTTAACCTAATATTTAAACACAAAAGTTTTGAAACACAAAAAACAGTTATGTACAAAATAATAATGATACTAACTTAAGCTAAAAATAATCATGTTTGATCATGAAATTTAATTTTCTTCAGTTTTAAATTGGGGCACTTTAGGAAGTTTTAGCTTTTATCGTACGACTTTAAAATACAAAAGTATACTACTACAATGTTTAGTATAATGTAGTTTGGGGGGTATAGCAAAAGGAAATATTCAGTTACATCTGCAACATTTGAATTCAGAATACTTGTATTCGGAAGTCTAATTGCAGTATCAGTAGAGGACCGATTTTTAGATGCATCATTTTCAGTAGTATTCTATCTCTTCTAAATATTGTTTTTCATGGCAACCTGAGAACGCATTTGCCATGTCATTTTCTCTACAGGAAAAAAATAATGATAAAGCTTTTAAGTTATGTAAACTATTCTTAAAGCAAAAATTGGCCATGAGATTAATCTTAATCAGTTAATTATGGGAACTCAAAAAACTCAAAACATAATCAAGCAGAAATGATTTCAGTAATGAAAATTGGAATTAATAACCATTTCAAACTAAAAGCTCAAAAATATTTTTAATTTTAAAAAAATTTAGAGGGAAAAATCTTTAAACTAAAACCGAACTAAAACCAAAAGCTCATAAAACTTCAAATATCTTAAAAATAATTTGCTAAAGATCTGAAATTTGGTGGTGAGGCTTTTCAATGATATGCCTACAAAAGAAAATGCAAAAAATGTCGTTAAAAATGAAATTTTTAGGGTACTGTGTAGCAATGAAATAAACATGCTTGCTAAATTTAATAGTTAAAAAAAATGAAAATTTGTTAATCAACAAGCTACGTATCCCACTTTGGAGCAATTTCAGTAAGATTCGTTCTTAACAATTTCTAGCAACAAGAAAATGCGCAGCAAAATTCATTAATATAGGTCTAGTAGCGAAAACTGAAGCATTTTTATCATAACCCTAGTAAATCCCGCTCCTCCCCCCCCGTAAAGCCAATTTCGGTAAAATCTATTCTTAGCAGTTCTCTGTTCAACGAAAGAAACAGGCTTATTAAATTTTATGTCTATAAATCAGTACGAAAACGAAAATATTTATTTATAACGCCCCTCCGGAATCGATTTTCATAGAACTCCTTTTGAAGGAGATTTTTACTTCATGAAAGGAACGTTCCTACTAAGTGTCAAGGCTGTAGAGGGGTCTAATAGTTCAGAAGGGAATATATTTATTTATAACACCAATTAATGCATCGCAACATCTCTTTTTCAGTAAGGAACACGCCTACCAAATTTCAGGTGTGTAGATCTCATAGTTCTGGAGATATCATGATGGTGAGTCGCTTTTTCATTTATATACCGTAAAATCCGGCGTAGGGAAAGTGCACTTTGAACCCAAAAATAAGATCGAAATTAACGAGTGCGGTAATATGCCGGGGATAAAACGCAGCTTCAGAAACAAAAAGGTGATAAGTATTAAAAATAGACTTCTACACATATATCGAAAAAATATCGTCTATTTAAAAGAAAGACATTTCTTATGAACTTAAAGAAAGGGTTGTTAGTTTTTATAGGTAAACTATTTTTCTCTAAAGTTTCAAAAAATACCTCGAATAAATGACTTTAAACATAAGAGCTTTGTATGTCCGTTTCAGGTTTCTCAGTAAAAAGGGGGTGCGCGGGTTTTACACGGAATATATCCCGAAATAAAAATCTCAGCGTACTAAGCCATTATACACTGGAATTTGCGGTAATATGGATTCCTTTATGGACAAGTTTAAAATCGTACAAAACGGAGTTTCAAACATTCTTGCATTAATTTGTTAGCACAGCGTTTCTCAAACTGTAAGGCGCACCCCTTGACAACTCTACGAGGGGGCGGATATATTAAAAGTCGAAACAAAAGAATTAAAAATGTTAATTTATGAAAAAAACAAACAAAACATTCTGACATAATAAAAAATAAAATGCATATTTACACTGATATATTACATGTATAAATGTACCAGTGCTATACAAAGTATTTGATCATTAATTTAACAGTATTAGGATAAGAACAATTTTTTAATAATTACTAGTGACCCCATGGGATAGTCATATATAAAATATTATATACAAAAATTAACACTTATTTTAATAATTTGTATGGTTTATAATTAATTCCTTAACTGCCGATTAGAAGTTTTCCCATTCGCTTTCCAATGCCAGCCTGTTTTCCATGTAGGCGCATGTATATGATGTATTGGGGAGGAGCGGGCTCACTTCTGCCACCCGTCTACAGTGAAGCGTGGGCCAAAGGCAACGCAGAGGTATCCCTATTCCACCGGTCTCCTCCATACGGGAGTAGCGTGGACAAAGGGAACGCAAGGGATCCCCAGAACACAATTTTCCTGCTTACAGGACGCCGCACACGGCAAACATGCGGGTCGAAAAACCAACGTTGTTAGTCAAAAACAAATAAAGCAACATAATCAAAGTATTTAAAGAAATTTACGAAAAAGAAACTAAATTAACGCAATACAAAACGTAAACCAAAATATGTTAATAAAAAAAGCAAGTTTTCTCATTAGAAAAAACTATAATTGGAACTAGATAGTTTATAAAATATTTGTCTGTGGTCTTTTAGAAATTTAGATAAGAATTTAATATTATTTAATCAAAAATTTAATATATATATATATATATATATATATATATATATATATATATATATATATATATAATATATATATATATATATCATAATTTTATTATATAAATTATTATAAATTTCTATTGATATATAAGTCACATCATTAAGCGTTTTATTATATAGAAAACGATTATTATAAATCTCCCCTCATGATTTCAAAAGGACAGGAATTCTCAATAATTTCTAAAATTTAAATAAAATGATCTTTAATGCACCCGTAAGACCCTCACCTAAAAGGGATTTACACAAAACCCTTTTTTAATGTATCTCTACTCAACAAAATAAACATAATTGACAAATCTTAAGTACAAATCTTGTAGTTCAAAAACGGATTTTTTTTTATCAATAAGCCTCGTCTCTTTCTTTGATTTCGACATAACCCCCTCGATTTCCGAAAGACACGCTCTTAGCAGATTTCAAAACAAAAAAAAGAAACGTGCATATACCTCATGTCATTATCGTAAATCTTGTAGTTATGAAAATGCGTTTTTTATTAATACGCTCCATTTAGTCTCCCCCCCCTCATAGGTGTCAATTTTTGTAAAACCCATTCTTAGAGGATCTCTGTTCAACTAAAGAAACATTCAAAAAACAAATTTGAAGTACGTTGGTCTATCGATTCAAAAACAGGATTTCTTTTTTCTATAATTTCCTGTAACCGCTCGTAAAATACGTTCTTTGAGGAACTCTCCATCATAAAGGGGAACATGCCTACCAAATTTTTAAGATTGTGCTTCTATTAGTTTAAAAAAGGAAATGACTATCAAAAAAATGCTCTTTAACGCCCTCAACGCCACTTGAGTGTCGATTTCCGCAAAACCCATTTTGAATCAGAGCTCTAGTCCATGAAAGGAACGTGCCTGCCAAATTTCATTATGTATTTCAAATAGTTTAAAAACGTAAGAGTATTTATCTATGACGCCCCTAAGACCTTGCAACGTACCTTCGGTGTCGATTTCTAAAAAACCCATTTTGTAGCGGATTTCTTCTGTATGAAAAGAGAGAATTCCAAATTTCAAGATGGCACTTCTAATAGTTAAAAACGGAAATAATTATCTATAATACCCCTTAAACTCCGCAACACCCTTTGGGTGTCGATTTCCACAAAACCCATTTTGTAGCAGATCTTTTCTCTATGAAAAGAACATGCCTTTCCAATTTCAAGATTGTACGTATAATAGTTTAAAAACGGGAATGTTTATCTACAAGGCCGTTTAATCTCCCACAATGTCCCGTGAGTATCGATTTCCGCAAAACCCATTTTATAGGGGATCTCTTCTACATGAAAGGAAATTGCCTAGCAAATTTCAAATCTGTTGGTTTAATGTTCCGGAGGTATCGTGATAAGTGAATCACTTTTCTCCTGTATATTTATTGATAAATCTTTTGGTAGAGGAGTGTATGGTTCTTTTTTTTAGAGGACTAAAAGAGTTTAAAATAAAAATAATGCTTAATAGCCATTATTATTTATTCCGTAACTTTTTCGCTAATTATTTAAAACTTTCTTAATCGAAAAATTATTATAAAAAGGATTCAGTGCGTCCCGATCCCGCGAAATGGGTCCCTCAATTTTTAATTGATTGTTCTGTAAAAGTCCAATTATCCTATTTTCTAAAAGTGGAATCAAAAGGACAAGACATTCGTTGTCACAGTTTATTATATCTTGATGATGAAATGCTTAAAGGTATAATATTAAATGCCTTTCACTTTCGCTATAAAAATTTCAACGAAAAATTTAAAGGTCGGGGGAGGCCCGAATGGTTCCCCTTTTAATTCCACACCAAAAAAGGGAGGACGTTTGGTACGTTTAAATAATTTTTGTTTGTTTGGGTTTCGTTTAAAGGCCAATTCAAGGAGCCTTTTGCCCCCGGAAACGAAAAAATTTGGGAAAGATGGCAGTTAAATTTTTAAGCCATACTTTGTGAACCTCATAAATTAAATGTGTTCTTTCTACCTTGTGTCCTCGTCATTTAGGAATTTAAAGTTGTTAGCCCCAAATTTTAATGAATGACTGTTTTTTCAATTAAAATTTCCCTCGTCTCTTGAAACAATCCGTTTTTTGCGAAATATCCCGGAAAAAGAATCTATAAAACACAAGCAAATGTAAACTGTATGATGTGATGTTGAAGAACTGAATACATTTAAATGACTTTTTGCAGCAAAACAATTATTTTTCAAATATTAGTTTACATATATTTATTGACTATATAATGGCGCTTCAAAAAACTACATATCGTGCGTTTCTGTCCATATAAATCTTTTATTCGAATACAATGTTCTACGAAAATATTAATGTTTCCTCGAAGTACAATGCTTGCTAAAGTTAAATGATTCGAAATATTATTAAAACTTACAGGGTAATGTTTTTTTTCAGCTATTGCCCCCTATAGCATTATGTTAACCAAGCATATCTGTAAATATTTTTTTTTTTATAATGTAACATATTCTTAGAACGAATTAAATAGTATAAAATAATCTTTCTCTCCTTTTTTCACATTTTCATCCACTTCTGAACTATGGTCCAAATTTCAAATATCTAGCTCATCGGGAAGCTAGTTTAAATCAAAAATTAAAAAATTCACCCCGGGCAGACATCAAAATCGGGTTTAAAAAAAACATGGTAAAAAATTTTAGGCTAAGATTGCTTTGAATAAACAACACCTTAAAAAACTTTCAAAATGATAAAAAAAAAAAAAGATGATTAAAAATATAAATAACAAAATTAAAATAAGACTGAGTTTCGAAAATTTGGACCCTGGAGAGGTGAAATATATTCGAAAAAAACAAATTTGGTGCTAAACACCCTACACTGTAGCGAAAAAAAATATTAGCAGAGGTCGTATATGTTTAGATCACAGGGACATAAGTGGCCGCGGTAGCCGAGTGGTATAGATATCGGCTCGTGGCTTGCCTTGTCACGAGTTCGAGCCAGTACCACTAAAGACCCGCCGTTGGGGGCAGCGATGCACATTAAATGTGTCGAGAGCTGAAACGTCCTCCCATTGGTGTGTTGTGGTAGTAAGGAGAGGGGGTGCCAGCTCAGGTGTTGTCCATGTCACTTGACCATGGTTCAAAATTACGTGGTTCGTCGCCAAAAGCCCTCGTGTAGCTGAACAGTGCGACGTTAATATTCAATCAATCATCACAGGGACATAAAGTGTCATCTAGTGGTCAATAAAAAATATTCGTGTAAAATGCACCGGCAGCTCATCATTTACAGCGTTAGTCGCTGGTTGATTGACAGGCGAGAGAGAAATTTCGATTCATCCTTTCAAGGTCGGCGCTTTTTCTTTCCAAGGTCGGCGCTTTTTCTTTCCAAGTTCGGAGCGAGCTTCGTGGAAAGGTGATGTCATTTTCTCCTAACGCAAACCCTTCCTTTGAAATTTCTGCACCGGCCGTGTGCTTTGGATAATATGAAAATAAATAACTTAAAAACTATTCTTTAAAAGTGGAATTGAATTTTATATCCGCATACGATGTCTTTATTTTCGAGGATTCTAAAGATTGAATTTTAAATAACCGCTTGATTCAATGAAGAATCATGCATCTAGAGCAGGGGTACTCAATCTTTTTTTCTGATGGGCCTCATATCACGCAGGCCACACACATATTCTAGCTATTTCACACTGGCTGCAACATGTTTTAAACGTGGGGGGGGGAGGGGGAGAGAAATGCCTTAAGATCAAGATAACATTGGAAATTTAAAATGTGGAAAATTGATCAAAATATTATAACTCCTATTTTGCTTCTTTTAACTATTGTTTTTTTATACTTTTTTTATGTGTAACATGTTTCCTCTCGATTGCTGAATTTTGTTGGAGTGATTTCGTCAACAGGGACGGAAATTTGTAACAGGAAGTGACGTAAGCACGCGCTATTTGATTTGACCAATAAGAGCGCGTGGTTGCTACCCTCGCATCGGGGTCCATATTTAGTCGTTTTTTTATATTATTAAAGTTAGTATTTCAAAAGATTCGAATTCTTATTCAGAGGATAAACCTACGATATAGTCTCAAAACTCGTTGTGTAAGAAATCTGAGGTTAATTTATATGTGTAAACTATATTAATAATTATGTTTACTGTTAAGCGTGTCTGACAAAGTTCAACATTCTTAAGAAAATACGAGTAAGTAATAAGGAATTATTCGAATTCAAGATTTTAGTACGTATCTTTCTCATTCTTTGAGAGAGATTAATTCCTGTCGCTGTCAATATAATATTTTTAATTGTGATTAAAAAAAGTGTTCTCGATTAAAAAAACTAATTACACGGGTATTTTCGATTTTCTCTATTATTTCTAATTTTTAAACAATTACCAAGCTAATTAAATTCTCATGATTTTGTGATTAGCAGAGATGCGTAAATCTAGAGCAGAATATACAGTCACTCAAAAAATATTGGGATACTTGGCATGCATAACTGTAAAGCAATTTATAAAAATATTTATCTCATTAAAACAAAAATAAAATGGATTAAGTAATATTTTAACGTTTGGTGTACAGTATATAAGGAAAATTTTATTAGTATTATTGAATTATAATTTGATCTAACTTTTCCAATATAATTCAAAGGCACACTGGAGTAAAAAAAGTATTGGGACACTTTTGAAATGAGAAATTTAACAAATATACAGCACATCAATAGAATTTAATTCCACGCTATTTTTTTAGACTTGAAGTTTAAACACAAATGTTTCAACAAATAAGATTATTTATAGAAAAAATGGCGAGAAACAAAGATATATTGGTTGTAATCTCGTAAAAAGTCGTTGGAAAGAGGGGAAATCAATCCGCTGTATAAGAAAAATATTGAAATTGAGTAAGTCTACTGTTTATAACATCATTAACAGGTTCAAGAAAACAAACAGCGTTGAAAACAAGTAAAGATCAGGGCGTTCAAGGGTATTTAATGAACGTGAAGAGAGGTGCATTGTCGACAAGTACACATTAATCCAATAACTAATGCATTAAAAATGACTTTGCAATGTAAAAGTAGGTTCATGAAATCAGTAAATCCTGAAACTGTCAGAAATGTTTTAAGAAAACATAAGTATCATGGCGGTACCCTCTCAAAGAAAGCCCTACATCAGTAAAGCAAATATACAAAACTAGGTTGGCATTTGCTAAAATGTAATCAACCAACAGAATATTGGGGAAAAGTAATTTTTTGT
>BMAV01012645.1:0-75244 GCA_019973955.1 Trichonephila inaurata madagascariensis
TAAAATATACACTAAAAAAATTTTTCCAGTGTTTTCTTTTTGGAAAAACAAAAATAAAAGGGGAAAATTTAAAAGGGAAATTTCAGGTTAATTTTAAAACATTTTTCGAAGGTGTTCTGTTACGAACTTGCCAAAAGCAAACAATCGCAAAAACGGCAATCCGTCAAAGTAGTTCTCGCCACCAATAAGGAGCACCTTCTCTGTTTCGTTTAATCTTGGATTGGTTTACATGGTTGCATGAGTGCGTGTGTTCCGCCTACATTTTTCAATGTTTTGCCAATCAAAAAACATCATCAGACACTTTTTCTTTTAGGGGGAGGGAAGACAGACAGGATGTAAAATAACAGTAGACGACAGAACACAGAATAAGCGGCGCCAAGCTGGGAATCAGGTGAAGTTTTTACTTAAACATCCTCATATCGCGTTATAGAATGTACTTACGAAGCTGATATCTTGTAGTTTAACTTTCACCTGACGAAACTGTCTTGAATTGACCCCCATTGTGCCAAACATTTTCAGAATAAAACTCGAAGTGTTTGTTAAAAAAAATTTTTATACTTTTTTTTTTGTTTTTTAAAAAACATGCTTTGCTATACATAATACAGAGCAGTGGCACACACAAGGGGGAGGATCCCAGTCATGAACCCCCCATAGTCCTTGATTTTTTTCGATTGGTTATGATGACTATGTCAATGGCGGATACAAGCGGGGGAGGGGGGAATTCCCCGAATCCGGACGCCCTCCTAAAAGCACTTGAGTTTTTTTTCCCGATTGATTATAATCCTTGCAAATGTCGCAGGGAAAATGATGAAATTAGGGGTTTCATCAAATCCCTAAGGGAGATGATCAATTCAAGCAAGATGTTAAATTAACGTCTCTTTGAGATCATTTCCCTGATGTAAGTTCGTGAATTAATCAAATCCCCGAACTGTTTTAATGAAATGATGAAATGAACAAGTCAGCGTTTTCGCTTGTTACCACTCCCTTTTACCTCCCCCCTCTCCTCGTCCGTGCCAGGCAGCACCGGGCTTCTGACGTGATGCACCAAAACAAAATGATCTAAATGTCATTTTTTAGTTTTATTTAGTTATATTCTTTGCATCATTATCTTTCGATTGATATATCACTTTTGTAAGTCTGAAAATTAGAATCTGTATAAAACTTCGATTAAAAAATGTAAGCAAACAAATTAGGGAATTCGATCGCGCCCTTTTTATTGATAAAAAAAAGCTTTTGATAATAAAAAAAACCTATTTTAAAAGGGGAAATAATAACTGAAAAAAAAGATGTTACAAATAAAGCAGGACATTTCTGAAGTACTTCATTAATGTATAATTAAAAAAAATGTTTGAAATTCTCCTATAAATATCCTTTAAAAAAATACCAGCTTAAAAAATACTTAATTATTTTGTAAATTAATTTCGATTAAATAATTTGTAACTTAATGATTGTTGTTGTATTAATTACTCCACTTTTAATAATGCACCAAATTTACTAAATGAACACTTTTAAATTCTTGACACTATTATTTCATCATTTCACCCAAACAGGTTAGGGAATGGATCAAATCGCTCATTTTCCTTAGGGAAATCACATCTTGCACACACAGAATTCTTATTTTAACATCTTACGTGAATTGAATCCCCTTAGGGATTTGATGAAATCCCTAATTTAATCATTTCCCTGCGACATATATATAATATGCAAAATTTAATTAAGTATTTAGTATTAACAATTAATTTTATTAATCCATGCTAATTATTGATTCAATAAATATTTTATAACTGTTTTTTGTTTCTGAGAATCGACAAAATCAAAAGAATATGCTCGGTGTCATTTTGTTGCATGATACGAGAACGGTGGACTTTCGACTCTGGACCCCACTTGAAAAATATTCCTGTGTGCTCCAAAGATTCAGAATTATTTCTTTAGTAATTTATTACATACTTATTTGCACAAGGTAGACTAACAGTATAAAATAAAAAACACTGAATTTTTAAAAATTCTCACTAATAGCTTTTAATAGAATATTTGATTGCAATTTGTGAAAGGAATGTTATGAAAGACATAGGTATTTTTCCTTTGATTTTTACTTTTGCAAATTATTTATTACTTTTAAAATTGTAAAAAGCAAAAGCTACATTTTTTTAAAAATAAAATATTTTCAATGGAAATGATATCATTGAAAAACATACTTTAGAAAAATGCAAGATTCATTAAATTAAATTTGATTAACCTTTGGTGAAAATGATACTTTTTTTTACGATGGAAGAAATTATATGTAAACTGCCCAATATTCTAAATGACTTATCAATTCTATATAGACCTTTGTGTAGTATACTTGTAGAAAGAATTTCTTTGAAAAATTTACATTTTGAGGCAAGTACATATAAAATATAAAAGCTAGTTATATACATAACTTAAATCAGCGATACTCTATCTGCGGCCCAGCGTGCCTTTTAAAGTGGCCCGGTCATGGCCCATTGCTGTGAGAAATTATTTAAAAACATTGTATTAAAAATTTGGTGGGAAATTCTTTGTCAAGAAATCAGATATATCAGTTTTGCTTTTTTGCTGTCGGTGTCGTATGGGTATGAATTGATATTCTTTTTCTAATTAGAACGGTTACAGTTAATGATAACAGACAACTGTGGAGTAGCGACAATTTTATGGGTGGAACTGATTTTTAACTATCTCTCATTTCTTGCAAGCGAAAAATATTAGAAGAAAGCCGATTAGGAGGTTGACTATTTTGTAGTGAAAGACAAACATAGATCAGTAACTGTTTGAAATTGTCACGAAAGTGATGAACCGTAAAATCCGGCGTATAACGCTCACTTTGAAAACAAAGAATAAGATCGAAACTTGAGGGTGCGTTATACGCCGGTATAAAAACCATAGCTTTAAAAATAACAAAAGAGATGAGCATTAAAAAAAAATTATACTTCTACATATATCGAAACACTGTTTGCTTAAAAGAAACGACTTATGAACTAAAAGTGTTGTAGTTCTAGAAGTATACTATTTTTTCAAAAGTCTGGGATAATACCTCAAATAAATGACTTCAAAACATAAAAGCAATGTATACAAATATTTCAAATTTCTTCGACAAAAAGGGGGTGCGCGTTATACGGCGAATATACCTAAGAACTAAAAAATGAGCTTGAAAGTATAGGTGCGCGTTATACGCCGGATTTTACGGTATTTAAAAAATACCTTTAAACAGGAATCATTCAATGACACTTTTCCTCCAATATCTCTTTCAAGGGGTGATAAATAGACTTTCTTGAACAATCTTTGCAACAGCAACGAAGTGTTTTGTCAGTGGTAGTATCACAGCGGTAACAAAGACATCCTACGAAATTTATTATATTATTGGCAATCATATGAAACCGTTTACTGATGCAGAAATTGTGGAGGAGTGGACTTCTTGTTTACTGTTAGTGACAAGATAAAAAAATATAAAAAATAATAATCGAAAAAAAAGCAAAACAGAGGGGTTATAATATTTTGATCAGTTTTCCACATTTTAAATGTCCAATATTATCTTGGTCTTAAAGCATTTCTCCACCCCTCTTCTCCCCCATTTATCCTCATGCTGCCCACGTGAAATAGCTGACATATGTATGCGGCCCAGCAGAAAAAAAGGTTGAGTATCCCTGACATAAATGTTTTCAATTAAAGTTAAGAATTATCACTTTGTGAAAGTATTTTTTGACGGAAAAAAAAGGAATTACCTATAAATTGTGTAATATTCGATATACATAATAGTTTGATTTATCAATAGGTTTTATAGATTTTAAGTACTTCAGATGGCTTTTTTGGTGTTGTCTAGTAAAATATTTATATGTGATATATTATTTATTTTCTGATTTCTTCAGTTTTTATCACTATCTTCAGTTTTTATCACAGGGTCGATCCTAAGGTGTCGGCCGCACGCGGGCAAAGACCTTATGTGCCACCCCTCTAGAGAATTTTTTATATTTTGACTAATACTCATATATTTAGTTACTTATTATAATACTTACATATTTACTTACTTATTATAATATATACTTATATATTTACTTACTTATCATAATACTTACATATTTACTTACTTATTATAATACTTATATATTTACTTATTGCAATACTTATGTATTTCATTACTTATTATGATACGTACATACTTAATTGCTTATTTTACAATACTTATAGATATAATTACTTATTTAATACTTATATTTTGAGGTTATAAGCTCATCTTTTTTAAGAGTAAAAAGTAAAACATTAATAAAATGCAGAAAAAGAAAAAAAAACTTTATATATTTTTTTATCGCTAAAGGTTATGATCGCGACAAAATACTTTAACAAAAAAAAAACAAGCAAAAATATAACCTTTGAAATAAAATAGCCATTTTTAATTAGAAAAGCAAAACACACAAATAATAGTATTTACTAAAAAATATAATTTAATAAAAAAAAAAGAAATTCTCTAAAGCATAAATCTTGTGAAACGAAAAGTATGTAAATGTCCTTTTACACAAAGACTACTTAATATATAATTAATTATAAAATAACTTTTCTGGGAAGCAAATTTGTCAATAATTTTGGTGAAATAAATTTTTACAGACTTCGATTAATAGGTCTGTGTCCATATCAAACCTTTCTTGTGTACTTCTAAACATTTCGAGAAAAAATTCTAAAATATATACTACCATCAGTAGTGTTTCACACATCTAATAACAAATTTTATTTGTTCTTGTGATAATCTGGTGTAAGTCAATATTGTGTAATATTTTTCTTTTGACAATGCGTGTATCCATTACAATGGACTCGTCTAAAATAGTAATTCTTTCTTTTTGAAAATGCTGCCCCAATGCCCCGTTTCGACCGGCAAAATACCGGCATTCGGAAATTGTAAAACCGGATATTTTTAAACCCCCGTTTCCGAGATCTGGTGAGTTTGATAGATTCACGTGATTATAAATTAACCATGGAAACAACTAGAATTTTTAGCGCGATTATCATGAAGAGGACATCTAGTTGTTTCGTTTTTACCGCCAAACATTTCTTTGTTTCATTATTTATACTCTTGCACATTTACGTTATACCCGCTAAAATTTCGTATTTGACTATACGTGGTTGTTTCGATTATAGTAAAGATGTCGATTGTCGGGGAAAAAATCTTTTTAAATCGGTAAAAATTCGGACTTTTTTGAAAACATGGATAAGAATGACATTTGTTTCAATACCAGCCATTTAGAAACCGTCGCCACCAAAAACCGAACTCCGTTTCTACTATTTTTATGTTCACCTAAGAAACTTCTAAACAAATCGAATCGGCCACTGGTCCGATAAATTTTGAAATATCGCCAGTTTGACGCGATTTTGTGTGTTGTGTTTTGGAGTAGAAAACCTACGATTTGTGTGGCAAGAAAAAACTTGGCGGGATAAGTGGCCGAACAATCCAATTGGTCTTTGGATAGATGTCTACAGGAATGGAAATTTTTGTTTATTTTAAATTAAATTATATAGAGAACATACATATAAAAAGATAAAATATATTTAGTTAGCTTAAATTTTATTTGTTTTACACATCTTCAGAGTAGTTAAAAGAGATATTTCTGTTTTTTTTAATTATCTAAAATAAGAACACAAAAATCTGATATGTAATAATACATGTCATATTAAAACAAGTATATATATATAATTTATAACCCCCACTTTCAAACATTAGAAATGAAAATTACCATGTGTAAAATTATATATAAGAAATCATGCAACATTTTGAAAGTCTGTATTCGCACGTACTATTTTAGTAAAAATATATAATTTATCGAGAATTACATTCTGAATGTGGTAAAAAAATTAAGGCATTAAAATGTGTGTATTATATATATATAGAATATAAAACATTGTGTGTGCCTATATTGAATATTAAATTCCTGTTCTCTTGTACATGATCAAAATAAAAAGTTATTTTTAAATCTATAATTCTTTTACAAAAAAATAATTATTAAATATTTGTGTGGTATCTATTTATTATGTGAGGATTTCTTAACACATCTGTTTTCCAGAATTTGATTGATATAAATTTTTATCACACAGATGAACCTTTTTTTTTTTTTACTATGGATAACAAATATGCAATTTGTACAGTTATGTACAGTTCGTACAAATATGTATTTGTACAGTTAAAATATAAAATTCAATAATTTTGATAAATTTCATATAAAGACTTTACACTTGTTATTGAAATATCAACATTGTGTGTTAAAGAAATCTGTGCAACCCCAGCTGAAATGTATTAAGCATAAGAATACTCTGGATTTTTTTACATAAGTATTAAAGTCTAAATGCTCATGTATATTGATATTATCCCTAATAAATTTTAAAACCTAAATAAATTTGTCGCATTGGAGTTAGTTACAAATTTACCCAAGAAGTGTACTTAGATCAGTTCTATGATATTTAACGGGAGTAGGATCATGAACGAAATACGACTTTTTCATATAACATTTTCTTGTAGGATGTTTACTTTCTAAAAGCATTGGAAATATTCAGAATTTTAATATAACCTTTTTCAACTTTCTATTTACCCTTAAATGAATAACTTGACATTGTTGCTTACAATAATCTATATTCATGTAAAATTCAGTAAAAAAAGGTGATTTCAAGGAATTTTTTTCAAAAATAAGTGTTTCATCATCCAAAATCACTGATATTTTAGGGTGACGTATGCTTAAGGGACAAATTTGGAGTGCTTGTATTGTATAATATCGACCAATATCTTCAAATAAAAAAACCGCCAAATGCTGCGATATACAGCCAATAGTAGAAACTGTCCCTGATCACGTTTGTGAACACAGTAAATTTTAAATTTGTTGTCTTTTTGCTTGGTGAGAAATTAGTCGGCAGTTTAATGCATGTTCCAAAATTTGTGGAATGATACGAGTACTGATTTAACATTTCTTAGAGAAACTTTGAAGTAATTTAATATTTTGCTCATGTGTAATTTGGGGAGCTGAGAAGTTTCATGAAATTTATAGGATTGCCCCGGTAAAAGAATCTTGCTTAGAATTCGTACAAATTGCGATTAACTTATTAATCGCAAACTTTGGTAACTTATCGAATTAATAATGATTTTAATTAATTTAGTCTTAACTTTATTATATTTTTAAACATTAAATTTCAGAACGAAAATTCTGAATCTTTTTTTCTGATATCGTTTCATCTTCCATTTTTATTAAAGTATTAATGTAATATATAAAAGGATACTTCAGTTGCATATCAGTGATAACGAAATAACATGTCAATGCATTTCTCCAAATAAGTTTAAGTTTGGATGAACTGAAGCATATTTAAAAAAATAAAAGAAAACCCTTTGTCAATTTTACTGTGTATGTATCCATTCACCCCCTTTATTTTGATGTAGTTTTAAGTATATGCAATGTGTAGATTTATTTTTTTAAATTAATGCAAGGAAAATTAGGGTGGTTTAAAAAATATAATAAGAGCTCTAGTATTTAATATGTAATTATAACTGTTATGATGAACAAATGTTATACAAAGGTTTATATTGTATTTTTAGGACATGAAAAAAGGTTTATCGAGATATTTTACAAAAAATACGTGTATATATTATTATTGTTATATATACGTGCATTTGTTTTTTTTTTATTCAACTTCTTTCTATAAGTTGCATGATTTCAGTATTCTAATTTGTTCTATGTAAATTCTGAAAGTTGATTGTAACTAAATATATTAATTTTACAGTCCACTTTTTCATGAAGGCAAATACAATAAAATATTCTTTTATCTTCATAGGGTAAAAATATAGTAGTACCTTCAATGGCGTAACGGAAGGCATTTGAACCCACCAGTTGGATTTTACAAAGGGTAGCTCCAGTTAGGCTTTGGGCCCCCTAAGACCCTGGGCCCCCCGTGATATGGAGGTTGCGAGGGGAGTTCGTTACGCCACCGAGCACCTTCCAATAAGGAACCATGTGTTTGACACAATACGTCCTAGAGCCAGAAATTTATACCACACCAGACCAGACATTGGATATTTTAACATAATGCTAAACAAATTAGTTTATGGAAATTCAAGTCTCGCGTATTTATCTTTAAATAAATGATATGCAAATAAATATCTTAGTCACAGGTTTTTAAAATTTGAAGTTCACGAAAAATGAAAATTCATAAGAAGTGTTGAAACTAAAATCTTCTTAAAATGACAATCTTTAGATTTTTACATTTTCAAATTGTATAGATTTTTATCTTTCTAAAAATACCTTACTTTAACCTCTAGGGTACTTTGAAGCCCTTAAAACCTATTTTTAAATAAACATTGAAATTGGGCCACGTCCATTTAAATGGCGCGCGCGCGAAAAATGTAAACAAAATATTTTGTTTTTGCTTAAAAGTTGAATGAATGATGGAAATCAAAGCATTTAATCCAGAATTGCTAAAAAAGTGTTAACATGGAGGTACACAAAATCCCATTGAAAGTATAAACTACGTAATAGGGTCTCGTGAACCGAAGAAAATATTTCTACAAATAGAAGTATTATTATTGGGTACAAATGACGCAATTTCATCATTTAATATGGGAAATGTATCAACACCAGAAATTTTGAGAAAACTTAATATTGAGCCTGGTGATTACAAAGTACAGGCAATGGAACGCCTCGACAAACAGAGGCTGTTACAGGCTAAATACTCATGTTTACAAAAAACAAAGGAAGTTAGCAAAGAAAAAAGACTTAAAAGGAAGAGAGAGGATGATGAGATTTAAAAAATGTAGATTATTTGGAGTATGGGGAGGAATGTTTTAGTAAAAAAGTAATTATACATTAAAGTGTTCATTTATCTCAAAATGTTAATTTTTGATGTTCGGTGTACCTTTTCTAAGAAAATAAAGTTCACAGGTATGTAAGTTTTGTCTGACATATTTATAATGATGGTTAATATATACTGAAATGAGCTTTCTGTAAAAAATTCAGAACTTTATTTTTTACAAATTTTTTTTACGTGAAAAATGGGTTAAATTTCACTATGTTTGATAAAATATTTTATAAATTATTTAAAAAAATTCAAAATTAGCTAAAAGATCATTTAAATATGATGAGGAAGATGTACTTTAATTGTATGAAAAATTTCAAGCATATACATATAACTGATTTGGAGAAAAGGTACATCGAAAACAGCCAATTTAACGTTGTTGGTATAGAGGTTTCCGACTCCCCTAAATAAAATAAGTTTAATTACGGTATAAATGTTTGACATGAGCAATAAAATCTTGTAATTACAGAAATTTATTGAAAACATTCCATTGTTCGGATCTTTTTGAAAGCCTGTGCATTGTATTCACCTAAGCTAGTACTCATTTATCGACCCACTGCAAAAAGCATAATTACCTGTTGCTATTTCAAGCGAGCTAAATGTAAGAGATTGAATTGTGTCAATTTCAGCGGGTAATTTTTTCAGTCTGTTGATGGTAGACATCACAAGCGTTTATTTTAACTTCAAATAAAAATATTCAAGACTAAAATGAAACATCTCCTGAGGCTAACCGTCGTTCAAAAATTCATATTGTCTTTGTACTCTTTAAGTTAGCTGACAAAGGGCTTCCTGTGGGTGGAAAAAATGTCTTTTGTGGCCCACTCGGGATGGGGAGAAAGTTATAGAAGAAAATAAGAGAAAACACATCAAATTTCATGATTTAACGAACACATCAGCCTCGAACCCTTTAAAGTTCAACACATAAGAAAACTGACTTTAAACATTCTTAATAAAGAATAAAAAATAAGATAGATGAATGAATACCAGATTCACATTGCTAGATACAAATATATAACTGGAAATTGGAAAAAAGATAAATCAAATACAGTAGGACCTCTGTATAACGAAGTCGCTTAATCCCGAAAAAAAGTTCGTCATATGGAAAATTCGTTATATAGAGGTTCATCTTTCAATTTTCTTTATGAACCACATAAAACAAATTTTAAATTCATAAACACTAAGTAATAAAAAAGTAATTATTCTCGCCTTTTTGTATATTAATATATATTTATTTTATATATCTTACCTATAAAAAAAAGAAAAGAAAGACAAGCTGCAAGGAAATTTTCTTGGCCCTTTTATCCACTTCCTGAAGAATTAAATTTTTTTCTTTGATGCACTTACGTTTTGACATTTGCGAGCTGCAAGAAACGAAGTTACCAGAACGACTGATCGACAACACAAATGAACGGAGGCTAGTTCAAGGACACGACACAACTCCACTGAGGGTGAAAGGGGATATCGAAAATATTTCTAGTGAAAATGGGGGTTGAAGGCTGTACTTCTTGGATGAAACGCCCAGAATTCTATTGCTCTCAGCGAGTTAGGTACCTCATAAAACTAGTTCAAGATTTATGACACCCATAAAATGTGTTAAAAGAGAGATTACTTGAAATGTCCAGAAATAATTTAAAAATAAGGAGAAAAAAATCGAATTACAGAAAAGAAGTTCATTATATAGAAAATGCACTTCGTTATTGGGAGGTTATTTTACGTAGAAAATCGTGAAATGTTCTCGGTTCCAGGAAATAGTTCGCTGTTTAGAAAAATTCGCAATATAGAAGTTCGTTATATGGAGGTTCAACTGTATATACTTAAAAATAAATTCTGTCAGAAAGACAGTCAAATATTTAAATGGACATGTAAATGCAAGTAATTTTTTTATAAAATCAAACTCAGTGGCGCAACGGCCCATGAGGACCAGGGCCTACTGTAACCATCCCAGTGTACGTGACCATTGGGCGCTCAGGTACATGAGCAGATGTCCCGATCTAGTGGTCAGTCTGAAGCGAAACGCCCAGTGTTTAAGTCCCCAAGCAAGCTTGGTACTCATTTATCGACCCACTGCAATAGGGATAAAAAGCTGAGTTGACCTTATCCAGCCCGGGAATAATTTTTTTATAGAGATATTTATAAATTAGAAAAGTGAACAGAATAATTTTTTAACAAAAATAATCTTTAGTTCTACATAAAAGCAAAATTTTCAAGAACAGCAATTTGCCGAATGTGGCACTAAGCAAAATATTGTTTTGCGCGCATTTTTCACCCTTAATGTAATAATACCATATACAAAAGATTATCGTTTGTATATGTATTCCCTAGGTCGGGATATCGTCTAGGGCCCATATACTAATCTACTATAAATCGCCACGCAGTGTAATTTTTACTTTTTAGAGAAAGATATAGTTATTACAAATTTTACTAGCAGTAGTTAGCATTTTAAGTGAGTCTAACATAAAATTCCAGGTATTTAAATAAAGTAACAGATTTCCAAAGTATAAATAATAATATTTCAAAAAGAGTATTTTCATATCAAATTTTTTGTAACAAAAGAAAAGTATTTTTCAAATTCAGTCCAAAGGCCGCCTCGGACATGGGACCAGTTTCGTAGGCCCTGGAGTCGTTCCTATTGCTAACATAGAAATAATAATCAACGCGGTAAGGGGCTAATTGGATTAGATCACATGAAATTACTCTCCAACTAGGATTATACATGTAAGAGAACAGAGCTATATATATGGATCAGGATTAGCTTTTAATATATGTTTTATCTTTTATTTCTGTTTTTAGTGCTATGTTGTGAAAGCTTGATTCGCAAGTTTGATTATATGGCATCTGGTTGCAATTAGGACTTTTTTTTAAAGCATAAAATTAGCTTTTTTTAACATAGTACTAAATTAACTTTTAGTTCCTATAGCATAATTATATATAAATTTTGAACTTTGCTAACATTAATAGTACTATGGGAATATTGAAGTATTTTCCAGGCAGGCTTTATAATGAAAATCATTTACTCAAAAGTCAAAAGAAGCGACAAGATTCTTTCTCTTTTATAAATTAATACCACATAAAAATACAAAAAACTACATTTGATAGAGGTATAACTCCACTGGCGTAGCTAGACCTGATTGGGCCCTGTATCAAAATTCGTTGGAAACTTTTCTGGGCTTCTATTAACATTTAAAATAAACATTGCATATAATATAAAGGAGAAAAAATACTATATTATACAGATATGATGATATGATAAACAATTTAAAATGATGTGTAATTATAATGACGATGCTATCTAAAATGAACTACTACTCTAATAACAAACAACTTATTTGTACATCTACTAACTACCTCACACCGGATGCGTGTAACCACACACACACACAACCATACCTACCACTTCACAAAATCTCCCGATTCTTCTGTTCTCTTACAAACACTTAACTGAGTGGCGCGCTGGGAATACGATTGCACAATGTCGCAGTTGAAGCGAAGCAGCGCCATCTATTATTTTAAAGAAGGCGGGAACAATCTGCGGCGGCAGGCGATGACTTTTTAAAAAGAAATAACAAACATTTTTTTCATTCAATTCCTACTATTAGCTAATACTCTCTATGTCAGCGCTTCTCAAACTGCGGGGCGTGCCCCCCTAGGGAACCATGGCAACTCTATGAGGGGGCGCGAGCGTATTAAAAAGTTGAAAACAGACATTTTTTTTAAAAAAAAATTATTAATTTACTGAAAGTAAAAAAAAAAACATTCTGACATAATAAAATATAAAATACAAATCTGCGCTGATATAATACATTTATAAATAAATCAGTACTGCACAATGTGTTTTATAATTAACTTAACAATGCTAAGTTAAGAACAAGTTTAATAATTACCATTGACCCCATGGTCTTGCCACATAAACATTATATACAAAAACTAACAGTTATCTTGATAATTTTTCCCTTTTATAATTAATCTCTTAACTTCCGATTAAAAGTTACGCAATTCACTCCCCAACGCCCCCGTTTACCACGTATGTGACCATTTCCATGGTTTCCACTCGCGTATATGATGTATTGAAGGGGTGAAAAAGCATAAATATGTAAAGCATTCTCTGAAATAAGTAAATCCTTCGTAAACTCTTTCAAGGTCCTTTTATTGCATTTCAAAGCCTTCGGGATAATTTTATGGATAGTAGTGCACAGAGAAGATCGTACTTCGCGGAAATACGTGTACATACATACGTCCAGGGCAATTAATCGTTTGGCTGAGCGAGATGTTTATATACGCCGGTGGCACTTAAGAGGTTAAAATCGTATTGTAGCTTTAACAACAAAGTATAGTATTAATGAATTCAATACATTGTTATTGTATGGAGGGGGCTTGATGAAAATTTAAATTGAATATTGGGTCCCAAATATTGAAAGTTTGAGAAGTGCTGCTCTATGTACTTATTTATTTATTTATCTTCGCGGAATTTTCAATCGTTAATAAAATACATTCTAAAGCGCTCCATTGAGCTGAAATTTTATATACATGATTATTTTGGCTAACAATACAGTAATTTAATTATAATTAATAAAAATTAATTGATTAAAACTAATTATTCAAATAATTACAAGTACAGCCACGTTAGCATCATTTTTGGCGACTTTGTGAAGTATTCCCCCGTGGATAATACCTCACGCCTAAGTTAACTTCGTCTGATCTAGAGGTGTAAGATTGAATGAAGAACCAGGCATTGTCATGATCTTAAAATGTCTTTATTAAGATCTTAACTTAAACACTAACAATGATAATATTTATAGTATAACTTATAGCGGATCTGAGGTGAGAAAACACACAATACGTATTACCAAATAAGCGTGATCTTAACCACTATATTTAACTTTCCCTTCTATTCCTAATCTCTGTTTATATCACAGTTACTAAAGGATACTAGAAATATCCTACCTTAATTTCTTGTTTAATCGTAATCCTCTAGGATCCTCAATATCTTTAGATTAACTCGTGTGGAATTGGATCCACCTTGACTTGATCGTTCTGCCACGGATAGCTTCACACTCAACGACGGCTTTCTTCTTTTCCTTCAGTTCACGCGCTTTAACCAGACTAGCACAGTCACTTCCCAATGGACTAAATTCATGTGACGTCACGATCACATGATTCCCGTGAGCTCTTGTGCACGTGCATACGGCGTCATTTGTTTACGACTATTTTGCTCTTAAACTCGTATAGTTAATTATTCTTTTTTTACGTTCAGAAATGACATACTGTGCTGCATATGGAATTTTTTTGAAAAAGGTACTTTTTAGCTTTAAAAACAAAGTGACTTATGCCAATTTAAAAAACAAAAACAACTCAATTACTAGAAATTATTCGTTAGGTCCTGGTTGTACATTTTTCTTGTTTTGAAAATTCTTTTTTCAATGCTGCGGCTGAAATATATTCAGTTACTTTTATAACCTGAAAAGTTTGTGGAATGTCTAATGCAACAATCTAATGATTTTTGTGTTTTAAATTCACATATTTTTAAATAGTATTATTCATCATTTAAATTGTATAAAAATATTTGTTTTGTATACATCAAATAAATTTTTAATTTAATTGTGAATGGATATTTTATGAGACTATTCATTTATATATATGTATTGCATTTTTTCAATCTAATTTAAAACTTAGTGCTGCAAAAATAAAATTGTTTCATCAATGCATAACTATTTATTAATAAAAAATTTTCATGTTAACTCTCTAATATGAGAAAAACAATGGTTTAAACAAGTAATTTTTTTTTAAAAGTTTTTTGGAACCATCTATTTATAGATAAATCATGTGTAATTCAATAAGATAAAAAAATATTTTTTAAAAACCAGAAAAATTTAAAACAGCATTTCTGGCATTTTTTTTTTCGATGATACTTTCCCCTTAATATTGAAATTTTAAAAAATTGACTACATGTTATAGGCACTTTATAGAAAAAAAAAAATATTGAATGTGTTATTAAAATTTAACGTAGATTTTTAATATAGATCATAATCCTTTAAATTTTAAATTTTTGGATCAAGTGTCGCATACCCATGCTTATTTATTGCGTGTTATTTTCGGGAAAATTAATTTTCTTATTTTTTTTCGTGCTTAATATTAAGTACATTTAATTTCTGTACCATGCATGATTGAATGTAACTTTTATTAAAAAAACTAAAACAGCTCTCAGCACTTGCTATAGTAACTGCAACTTAAGAAAAAGTATTAAAACAGTTAATGCATGTGTGGTAGAAATAATCTTATAACTATTTGGTATGTATCGTGTGTTATTTGTATTCAAAATCAAATTCTCTGTTTCTAACTGTGATTTCATCTACATCGTTCTTTAAATTTTAAAAAAGTTTTGGGAAATTTTTTTTTTTTCTAATTCATGTTGCTCTCAGGTTTTGAAATCGGAATTAATATTTGTTATGCGTCTAAATCTATGTTCTATTTGCGCAAAACGTATAAAATTTCGGTTAAAAGAAACCAAACCCCCTACCCGGTTTTTTTTAAACTTTAAGGATGCCCAAATTTTATTTCAAGATTTTTAGTTTGTTGACATGATATATTAACCGGATCATATTTACTTCTAATTCTTTTTTAAAATGAAAAATTTCTATTATTAGTTGTTCCTATTATTTCATGGTATCCACAAAGGGGGAGATTATGAAATGCTAAAAATAGAATCACATGTACTCTTTGAAATGTCAATTTGAGTTGTTAAATTTCCTTATTTATATAAACTTCGTTTCATCAATAATTGACAGGGAAAAAAGAACACCCATTATAGCCTCCTGTAAATTTTGCAGTTTCGCATTCTTATTATAGTGGCGGTGAATAATATTCATTTATTGCCCCATGTTGACGCATCATATTAGCTTCCAATTTTTTTATTTACTGAAACTACACGAACCGATTAATTGGTTCTTTAAATTTTAAATTACTGGCTTAAATTAATGGGGGAAAATAACATTTTAACATCCCATTCTTAATGTTATCTATGTGAAGTTTTCTCTAAATTTAAACCTATTATTATATATTCTCATTTTGGAATCAATAAATCTGCAGATTGTTAATTCAGAGATCTACAAAAACAATTTTTACGATAAAATTTGTATTTTGAAAAAGAAATGGAGTTTTCTTTAAATAATGATTTTAGTTTTTTTATCATGTGGGGGCCCCGTGCATAGCATCCCTGCTCTTCTCCAGAAACCGGCCCCATTATCACTTTTTATATAATTCAATAACTTATAAAATGGATAATCACATTAAAAAAAAAAATTCCTATAAATTATACATTTATAAAATAATTTTTAACTTAATAGTGAAATAGTATTTTCTTTTTTTCTTATTTCTAAAAAATTTCGAAACACTTTTAAAGGATAATTAGTAAGAATGTTATTTTATTAGAATAATTTTTTTTTAAACATCTTCAAATGTTCATAATATTGTAAAGTATTTATATGCAACATATTGTAAAAAAAAAATTCATTTTTATCAAAATTACTGATCGACAATTAAATAAAAAAAATTCATTTGAACTTTTAAATGTGGTAGGCAAACGATGTAAAATAATATATTTTATAGAAAATTGTTACTTTTTACTCTGAATAACACTTCTTCAGTGGCACTGGAAAAATTCCACTAATATAATATTTTGTCAAGTTGGTTTTTAAAGAAGCGGTTTCGAACCTATACTGTGAGCCATTCTTGTGAAAAAAAAATGAAATAAGAACAACAAAATTAATTAATAAAAAATAATTAAGAGTTATATCTAAGTGCATCAAGAACTTAAAAAAATATCCCACAACACTAACCCGATCATACTGACGAACAGACGAATCCTAATTAGATAAATAATTTGAAGAAAACAAAATTATACAAAAGAGTTGTTAAAAAAAATTTCCCAACAAATATATATACTAGAATAATGCAAAAAAAAAATGATATATATTTTTTTAAATTGATAAAAAAGACACAAAAATGCATCAACAAAATAAAGGAAAACCCAGTTTGAATAAACCTGGGGGTATTGCAGCCGGAATCACGTGATTACCCGATTGGCGCCTACTGTCTACGCAAATACTCCATAGGTCATCCGCTTACGTTAAACTTCTGCTATTTAAAAGGTTTCTAATTTACATGTTCACGTTTCGCTTCCGGATTTGGTTGGAAAGAATTTGCCTTTTCCGGCGCCAAAGAACCCAAGAGGAGATTTTAGTAGAAAACGCGATGACTTGTGTCAAGAAAGTGTGTGTTTTTTCCTCACATTTTAAAGCACTCTTTTGAGCTGCAATTTTCTATACACAATTGTTTTGGGTAGAAATACGATATAATTTAATTATAATTAATTAAAATTAATTTAATGAACCTAATTATTTAAAGAATTGCAGATACAATCACGTTGGTTTCATTTTTAGCGACTAGTGTCAAAACTTTAAAAGATTTTTTACTCACGTTTTAAAGCATTCAGTTGAACTGAAATTTTTTTACACGATTGTTTTGGATGACAATACGATACGTTAATGTTAATTAATAAAAATTAATGACCACTTATTGTAGTGATTCTGTCATATGAAAATACATATTTATATTAATTGTAACTATTTAATAAAAAGTAGCTAAAATAAAATTTTTCTTTGTTGATCTAAGTAGGAATTGACTTAAATTTTTTGTTAACATTACTTGTTCTTTACAAATTTATTATAAAATGCAATTGTCTCCGGCAAAAAAAACCCCTCATATTTATTTTAAATTTAATTAATTGAATTCCAATTGAAAATTATATTGTAAAGAACACTCCTTTTTTGTTGTGTGCGCTAGTTTTCCAAAGGAAGTGCCCTCGCGAGATTTTGAAATCGGAGGCAGCGTGTTTTAAAATATCTGGAAGAAAACAGTGAACTGCCCGATGTATACTTGCTACCAGTGGCGCACACAAGGGGGGGGGGGGTCCTAGGAGTCCGGACCTCCCCAAAGGCCTTGATTTGTTTCCGATTGGTTATAATTCTAAGTAAATAATGCGTAAAAAATTTAATTAAATATTTGTTATTAATGATTAATTTTATTAATTAATGCTAATTATTTATTCAATAATTAGTTTTTTACTGTGTTTTGTTCCTGAAAATCGACAAAATCAAAAATAGCATGATACAAGAATGAGGAACTTTCGACCCCGGACCCCTCCCCCCTTTGAAAAATTCCTGTGTGCGCTACTGCTTGCTACTCAAGAATAAAGACTAGCTATATAGTATCAAGCTTTCCTTCCCGATATTATGGGACATTTAAATTATTTAAATATAAGCTTCCAGGGAAAAGATTGCATTTTACTCCTACCCTAGTAGATCATAGATCTTTTGTAAACAAGCTTTTACACACTAATCTCTATTTAGAAGGGAAAAAAAAAACAAGTCGAGCATTAATAACTATCTACTAAAGTTAATAATGCTCCAAGCTGTAACAGATTTAAAAATTTAATATTCAATTTGCAAGATTCGTTCAGTGCTAGGTTGGATAATTTTCAAGACAAAAAAAAAAAATGCTGATATTTTTATAAATTTTTTTTCAGTTTCTCTACAAGACGTTAATTGTTACCCACCTGAAATTCAAATTGGAATTATTAACCTACAACACCATACTTGACTTGAAAGCAAATATATGAGGAATTTGTTTCAACCCAAGTGATCCAAATTATGTAGAATGTTGGCAAATTGAACCAAAAGGCAGTTTCCATATTTACACTATTTGGTTGTCAGATGTTGTTGAAGTTTTGGACCAACATAAGTTTGTAAATAAATGTTTGCCATTATGAACATTATATATATAATGTTCATAATAGAAATGAGAGATTATGAATAGTTATTACAGAGTTCATCAATCTACCTAGTACATCACCGAAAGCTGGTATCTCTTTTTAGTGCGGTGCCATATTGGAGGATACCAATCACCGCAGGTAATTTTGACGCCGTTTCCTCCATCTGAGCTCTGACGATGCTAGCACCTGTACTAGGATTTAAATTTGCCTAGAGCGCCCCCAGGGATCTTTCACAAGCCGTATAATCATACGACATGGACGCTGTCGATTTTCTGCATCATGAAAACCCATCGACTTGGGCCGGGGTCGAACCCGCAACCTTGGGTACAGAACTCCAGTGACAATATGTATATATATATATATATATATATATATGATGAATCCCCAACCCTTCAAGTGTCAGTTGGGGAAACCTACCACAACAACTCAACTTGCCTCCCACTTAAGGACTTTGACTTCGACTCCAGCGAACTTACGAACCATGTGAACGAACGACGCACTAGCTCCTGATCGATGCTGAAAATAGGACTCCTTCTGTCATGGCTTGGAGTGCAGACTGCTTTGCTGAATATTGAAATAAAATATAATATGATAAATGGTTGCACGTTGCATTTCTCCTGTCAATCTAAGAATTACTCCAATACATGATATATATGTATATAACGTTCATAATAGAAAACATCTGAGTTTTTTTTGCTAATAAAATTGATAATGAGTGAAAAAAGATTTGTTTTTTGTGTTTCTGTGTTACTCTTTCTGTGCAATATATATTGAATACATCAAATGATCTTCCCAAAGTTATGTGACAGGACTTTACATCTTTATGCAGTAGTTTCATTTCCAATGAGTGACGAAAATGTTTTTTAATATATGTTTATTTTACGTTATTCTTATACAGAAATGTAGAAGAGTATTGTGTGAAGCTGGTAAGTAGGGGGTTGGCTATCAGGTGACCTGGATGACGAAAATTCTAACGATGCAGATGAAATTAGAATAATAACAAAATAATAATAATTCTTTCTTTAATTATCATCCCGGAATTTATAAAAATGATACAAAGATGTATAATTTTCGTATTTATTTCGTACTGAGCTTAATATGTAAATTTTCATGATGATGGATATTTCAATCATACTGTTCTTGAAGTTTTTTTTTATTTTAAATATATTTTTTCTAGGAATTTTTAAAATATTTTTCCTTTAATATCAAAAGCATAAATTATATCACATTGGTTTATTTTTTGTTATAAAAAAAGCATGCGAAGAAGGGCTAAAATTTATATAGACCAATAGAATGGTTATTAGCGATAGACTTTAAAATTCTAAACCTGGGTTGATCTTTTAAGTCCACTGCTTCTTTGTATTCTTCGTGCCTTTTTTATTGTACTCGGGACTCAAAGATTGAAACTTCGTGATTGGCCACGACGGTATATTAGCCTCCCAGTTTTAACCTGGGAGCACTTGTGCTTTCGATATTAACGGTAGTGGTCGCACGAGGTGACGGATTCATCCCAATCTTTTTTTTTATAATTATTTTTATTGTGCACTATAAAAAATTCAATTCCAGTGAATACTTTTTCAGAGAAAGTATCTAATAAATCTATCAAAACTGAACTAAGCTGTTTCAAATGTGTGTGACTTTGATGAAGGACACACACATCCCAGACACTCTTCGCTAACATTACTCGAATGTTAATTGCATGTAAAACAGTCATAATTTTTTCAAGTTATTGTAGTATTATTGTTCTTTGAAAATTGACGTATAGCATTGTGTACTTTTTTTTTGCTTATATCTTTTGGACAATCTTGTGGTACACTTGTGGCTTTATGTCTTTCTTGATGGAATTTTTTAGGCAGCATTTCAAAATTTTCGTTTCAACTCAAACGTTTCATGTTCAACTCTTTTCTCAAATTGGCTTTCGCTATCATGATTAATGTCCATTATTTCATCAGGTTCTTCCCTTGTTGTATCACTCTTTCAGCTTCATACAATAAAATTCGCTTGTGCCCATTTCTTTTTTTACATTCTGTTCATTTACATTTATAAACCATAACGAGTCGCACAACACATCAACAAAAACCCCTAAGTCATTCACAGAGGAAAAATGTAGCACGTTCATCGAAGATATTTTGGAACAAAAGTAGTCGTGTGGGGAGCTCAGTACCCCAAGTACCTTAAGATTGTAAAAAACATTTGCCTCTCCCAAGAAAGAGGGATATATATATATATATATATTTGACTCATACATTTTAGTTCCCATGAAGACTGTCCTGTAGGAGGATACTAACAAGGTCATGGTAATAAATAAACAGTTTTCCCGCAATTAAATATTTTGTGGGTCTAGGGTGACTCTGTACCCTCATGCGACTGCTCCCGGGTTAAATGTTGCACTATTTTAGTTAGTTATTATTTATATAGTAATTGGTAGCCCCTTTTTGTAAAGCTATTGATGTTACATTAGTATGATAAATACGAAAAATTTAATATGATTGGGAAAAAGATATGCATCAATGAAACGCAAAAATGGAGAAATAAAAGCATAAAGAAAAAAAAATATATGTTTTGAAGTAAAAAAAAGTGAAAGCGCGAGCTATTTATTTCCAATCATTATGACCGGTATTGCAAGAGATGCTTCTTTAAATACACCCATTTCCCCTTCGTGAAAGCATTTTTTTTCGTTACGCAGTTTTTTCTGTCTGAAGTGAACTATTAGCTTTAGCGACATGAATAAAACTCTCCCTCGGCGGTATACAAAACCCAATCCCAGACAGCTGCGAGTAAATCTATTCATTGCGACATGGAAAGCTCGATAGCTGTCAACAATGCAGCAGGTGGTAAGGGTTCTACCCCCCTTCTCTCTTTAAGCGAATTATCCCTTAAAGCTATCGAAACGTTCCCTTTTTTCACCTTTTTTTGCGGAATTTTTTTGAATATTTCAAAACTACTTATGTACTTCCTCTCAAATTTTGCCGGTAGGGAAACGGTTTCAGATTTTTAATCCAAATAATATACAAACTTCACAATTGGTAAGGAAATGGTAAGGTTCCTGCAATATAGAAAATGTACAATGTACTATTTACGTCAGTGCTTCTCAAACTTTCTATACTTGTGACCCAATTTTCAATCATAATTTTCATTGCGCCCTCCATACAATAACAATGTATTCGAATTCAATAATATAATTTGACGTAAAGCTACATATCGACTTTAATTATAAATTATCATTATACTTGTCTTGGTAATTTGTAATTTAATTTAAAATTACAAATTATCAAGACAAGTATTAAATTTTATATATTATTTTATGACATGCTCATAGAGTCACTGGTAATTATTAAACTTGTTCTTAAATTAGTACTGTTAAATTCATTATGAAATACATTGCGCAGTACTGATACATTTATAAGTGTATTATATCAGCGTAAATGTGTATTTTACTTTTATTATGTCGGAATGTTTTTTTTATTTCCTTTTCAATAAATTAATATTTTTTATTTTTTTGATTTCGTTTTTGATATATTCCCCCCCCTTGTGGGGTTATCACCCCCCCAAAAAGTTTCGGAAAACACTGATTTTTACGTAAGAATCCTATAATAAGCCAGTAAATAAAATTTTTTACCTTTACATACTTTCAAAAAAGTTGTTGAAAAAACCTTGAAAAGAAAACCTTGTTTTCAAAAAAGGTCCAACCCTGTCTTTAAACAACACGAGGGCTATTGATGACGAATTTCGTAATTGTTTTTTTTCTGTAATGGGACTGCGTATTGGCATTTCTACCTTTGCAGACCTACTACAGGGGTCGGCAACCTTTTGAGTCGGAAGAGCTAAAAATTACAACTTACAAAATTTCAAAGCTTTTAAAGAGCCATAAAATTTTTTTTTTAAAAAATAAAATATATATATATATATAGTACTTGCATAAATGTTTTTGATAATAATAATAAAAAAAAAACTAGGCTACTTATTCATGAAAAAAAATATCTATTAATTCATATATTGTGTTTTTCCAACAAATTAGATAATATATATATATATATATGGCCTTATCAGATAATTTTATTATTTAAGAAAAAAAAAATAAAACATTTACTTGCAAATAACTTGTACTTCAAAAAAAAACAATTGAGCAAACAAATTAATGGGGGCATGTCTTTGCATGATTATTCAAGTAGAAAATTTAAAACTTCAAACAATGTAATTTTTATTAAAAAAAAGAAAACAATAACATACATTTGATCAAACAAATTCAATGGGAGGTTTTTTGCATGGTTTTAAAAGTTTGAAAATTTGGCTATAACCTTGTTGTTTTAAGTTTTAAACACGACTTTTTAAAATTTTTTCGTTAGTTGGCTTTTATTTACTTTTTTAATTATATTCACACAAGAGAACGTTTGTTCGCACGAATATGTCGATCCAAAAATAGTTAGATCCAAATGCCAACTTTTCCCCACTGTAGCAATCTGGGAAAATTCCATGCGTCGAATATAAGTACTTAATTTCGGATTTCTTTTAAAGCTGCAACTTTTGTTGCGTTACATACATAATTTTTTGGGCCCCCCAAATCTTCCAACTTTCTTTTCAACTTGTAATTTTTTACTCCACACGCTTTTTCTTTTTTAAAACGATAAATTGAATTTCTAGAAATCCAGATCAATTCCAAAAGGCTCAATGTGGGAAATTTGTTACTATTTTGTAGAGGGTTTACTAGAAGGCTAGAGTTTTGTTGGTTTTAAATTGCCAAAAGCAGCAAATTCATCTTTAATTTTTTTTTAACTGTGTGGGTTTGCAAAGTTGCACTGGTTTTTATCAGATAGTTTTTTGAAATTGAAAATCAAGTAATTAACTGCTCTGAATATCTTTTTCAAAAGAATGATTTTTTTTTCGAAACAAACCACCTTTACCAAAACATAGACTGGTTCCTTTTCCTTGCAGTTTTAGATTCAGTTCATTTAATTTTTGATATCCACCCCTGAATTTAAAAATTTTGCAACCATTTGTCGTTTTCCCAAATTCAGGGTGATTAATGCCTTTTTCATTGAGAAATGTATTTATTTCATTCAGGCACAAAACAAAATGTTTCAGTAAATTACTTTTGGAAAGCTATCGCACTTTATTGTGAAGAAGGAGGTCGGAATATTGAGTCTCCATTTAAGCTGACAATAGTAGAGCGCTGTAAGATCGTCTTGCTGTTGAATTAATCATCCCTCATATTAACCGGATTTACCGTTTTTATTATTTTCTTCAAAGCATACCACTATATTTACAACTCTATTTACAATTATAAATCACATAGGGAACTACAGGCATTGTCCTCGATTTTACGTTCGAGACCACCTTCTTTTTCTCTTCTTCCCGCTCAATGGCCAAAAAAAAAAAAACAGTTCACAGCAGCGCCCTCTTTCTAGTCTATCGAGTTCGAGCCCAGTACCACTAAAGACCCGCCGTGTAGGGCAGCGATGCACGTTAAATCTGTCGAGAGCTGAAACGTCCTCCCGTTGGTGTGGTGTGGTAGTTAGAGGGGGGTGCCAGCTCAGGTGTCGTCCACGTCACTTGTTCATGGTTCAAAATTACGTGGTCCGTCGCCAAAAGCCCTCGTGTAGCTGAACAGTGCGACGTTAATATTCAATCAATCAGTGTCAAGCCTCCTAGTGCACTATGTGCCACGCCGTTACAGACTAATTATTTCCTCCCATCCTGGAGAAAACTTTTCACGATAGTTGAGTGGAAAGTTTTACTGCGATACCTGAAAAATACTTGACATAATTTCTGTTTATGCAGCATTAGAGAGTTAAGAATTATTTCTTTAAATCCTTTTCTTTTAAACGGAACAGAAAATATTAAAAAAAAATAACGTGCAAGTACCTGTTCTATCCGAAATTAGTACCTTATTTTAAGGAATGCATTAAACTTATCCCTACTAATCTATGTGAAAATGTCAACTTTACAATACGTATAATATCATTTGGGAAAATGCTGCTACCAAATGGCAAACATTAAAATACAAGTACAACTATTAATTATCAAAAAATTAACATTCAAATATAAAAAAAAAAATTAAAATATTAATACCAAAATTTAAAACAAAAAATTTCAAATATCAAAATACAAATACAAAAATTTAAAATACTAATACGAACTACCAAATTTTAAAATACAAATACAAAATATCAAAAAATTAAAATACTAATATACAAATACCAATCATTCTATACAAAAAATAATATAAAGAAAATTCTTATTTTCCATCAATTTCCTTACAAGCGTTTTTTTTTCTAAGTCTTAAGGGATACGGCTCAAACTATCCGCATTCTGATGTTGTTTTCCTGTCCTGGGGCTTCAACAAGTATTAATGGAGATGTAAAATCAGATTCTCCTGGCTCTATTATTTTCACTTCTAACATCTTATTAACTTTTGATTCGAGAATTTCAATTTGTCGAGAAGACATACGATAAGGCTTAGCAACAATTGCTCGTTCAGATTCTAATTCAATATCATGTTCAGCTAAATCAGTACATCCAGGAATATTTGAAAACATATTACTATATTCATATAAAAGTTCTTTGAGCTGTCCTCGTTGAATTTGAGATAATTTTGAATTTAACTGTACATCGCTGATGATTTTGGACCATCCCGACATTTCGTTTTCAAGTTCCAAACTATGCATGTCTTCTTCTTCGGCATGCTTTAAAGGATTAATACACAAAAAATTAATATTTTCCTCTCGTTGGTGATAAGGTTTTAGCATATTAACATGATAAAAACGTGGGTTTTATCCCTCTCTGGGAATTTACCACATAATTTGTCTCAGAGAGTGGTTGCACTATTTCTCCAGGGCCAACTCTGTGAACAGATAAATTGTTAGGCCTGAATGGAGCTATGACCCAAACCAGTTCACCCGGTTGAAATTGACGCTTAATGGTCCGGCGATCATACCACAACTTCTTATTTTGTTTGGCATCTTCCATGTGTAGAATTGCCGATTCCTGACATCTTTTCATTCTATTAATGAGTTCAAATACATAATCCACAACACTGCTTTCTATAGGCTCTTTTTCTGTCAGTTTCTTGTACAATAACATCACAGGAGTCCTTAGATTTTTCCCGTGAACTAGTTCAGCTGGTGAAAACCCAGTACTATCATGGATAACTGTTCTCAAAGCAAATAGTGCATTGGGTGAAATTTTCTCCAAAGTCCGCTCCAGTTTCTAAACAAAGCACTCGGAGTATTCGTTTCAAAGTCCTCTGCATCCGTTCTACAGGATTACTTTGGGGATGCCGTTCAGAACTTCTAACAACTCGAATTCCGAACTTGTCCAAAAATTCTGTTGTAAGCACACTCATGAACGATGTTCCCTGGTCAGTTTGCAATTCTCTAGGAAACCCAAGGCGACTGAAAATTTGCAGCAATGCATCTACGACGGTTGTAGAACAACTCTTTCTAGTCTATCGTGTGCTATGTGTCAAGCCTCCTAGTGCACTATGTGCCACGCCGTTACAGTGCTTTTGACAGATGCTGTTAGCAATCATGATTACCAAATTCATGACCACTACTATTTCGTTCGGAAATGTTTGAGCACAAAGCGTTTCTTGGTGTATTAAGCAGTGAAACGTAAGAATTTCGTAGTTTATTTTGCCGTGAAGAATCGTTGTTGCCCCTCTATTTTTTCCTGTCATACTTCTGGCTCCATCAGTTGCTATTGAAACGATTTTATTTAAATCGATTTTATTGTCTTCAAGGCATTTCCGCATGGCGTTCGCTATATCGCCTCCTCTAGTTTGTCCCGGGAGCGGTAGTAATCCCAGAAGTTCTTCTTTGGACCTTGGGAAGACATATACCTGACAAAAAGGGCAACTTGTGCCGTGTCTTTTATGTCGCAAGACTCGTCTATAGCAAATAATAAGGCAGAAGAAAGTTGAATATCTTCCACCAGCAAATATGTTACATTTGAAGACATTTTATCTATTCCATCTTGTACTGTTTTAGACGATATTGGCAAATCTTTGATTTTTTCAAGATTTTTCTGGTTTGTTTTTGAAATCACGAAACAGTTCTTCAGTTGCACGTATGAAGCAATTTTTGACATACTCACCATCTGTGAATGGTTTGTCTTTTTTTTTTTGCAGTTTCTAGTGATACCGCGAATCTTGTTAGATTAACATTAATTGTAGATTGCGTCCAGTTACTTAACATGGAACTTGATTGTTGTTTTTGTTTTTGGAGCTCATCGACAGCTTTTTTTTGTTCTCCGCCAGCTGGTTATTTACTAGCAAACTGAGCATGTTTTGTAATGAAGTATCTCTCTAAATTTGATTTTATTTTGTGTGGGAGTTTTTCGTGGCAAATGAGAGAAGTCGGAAGGTCATCTGAGTTTCATATGAAAACGAACGATTCCGTCCAATCCCGATTGAATTCTCGATGCTGTTCTTGAGTTCCTCTCTCTCTCTTTTTTCTTTTTCAGATGCCATGATTGGTAATAAAGAATTTTTTAAATTATTATTTAGGTACCCAAAACATTGATGACAAGTTTTGCAATTGTTTACTTTGTCAACGTATACCTAAGTAAATACATACGAGAAGCTGGGCATAATGAAATATAATTTATCAAAAAAAAACACCCCATTTTACAACGATATTTCCCAATTAAAAATACTTACCAAAATAAAATAAATAATTCTCTAATAATTTAATTATTAAAATAAATAATTTAGACACGAAACACTGTTCGTCTCACTCTCTCACGTACTGATCGACTATAAGTACATAGTTTCGTCGCATCTGTGGTCGCCTCCCGTGTGCGATGATCACCGACTGGCACGAAAGTACTTGTCAGAACGTGTTTATCAGGGTACAGTCTGCACATTTTAGTTTTTTCTTTTTAAATTTTGGTGAATATTAGATATTTAGTTTTCGAGTAAAGGTGTTATGCCCAGCTATGACGAAATTAATGAAAATTGCCAAACATATAAACAATCTAAAACTGCAAATACCTACCTACTTAGATCCTCAGAGTTCGAAAATAAGGCTTATAACATTGGAGAGTGGCTGTTTAACTACAGATGGCATATTTCTTACCGGTTTCAGAAAGATGTTTTTGTTTGAAAATTAGATATATATAATTTCTGAAAAAAACATTCCGATTTTTAAATGTAAAAGTAAAAATAAATCTTGCTGATGTTGCGCAAAATCTGCTCAATATTCTTTCCAAAATTTGCATCAGCATTAGACTTAAAGTATACGTTTTGATTCGAAGAGTTTGTGAGAAATTATTTAATACGGGACCCTGAATCCTAATTCTCAGCTGTTTTGGTCGTCGCCAAATCTGGAAATGGGAAATTGTTCATCTTGATGATCCTGATCTGGACAATGGAACAAAATTATGAAATTATTGTACTGTCATCGGTACTTGAGAAGTGTGCAAAATTTCGAATTAGTCTGATATTTTAAAGTAGGTAAATATCAAGTTTAATTCCGTTACATACAGGTGAAGCTTATAAGAGCGTGTTTTTTTAGATACATTAGTATTTGTGAAAAAATTAATTTTGTTTTTCATTTTATGAATTTAGTGTAAGCTTTTTTAACTCTAGAGCCCGGTGGTCGAGTGGTAGCGTGTCGCGCTTCCACGCCACAGGTGTGGTTTCTATTCCCGGGCTGGCAAGGTCGACTCAACCTTTCATCCCTGCCGCAGTGGGTCGATAAATGAGCTTGCTTGGGGACTGGTGCTCTCGCTTCAGACTGACCATCTGATCGAGGCATCTGCTCATGCACCTCAGCGTCTAATGGTCACGTATACTGGGATGGTCACAGTAGACCCTGGCCCTCATGAGCTATTGCGCCACTGAGTTTGAGTTTTTTAACACTAGAAAAAAAGACTGAAATTTGGTATGTACCTATATTTCCCAAAAGCAGTCAAAATAACTGCATCGTGAAAGTATGATTAATGTGTAAAGAAATTTATTTAAAATTAACTTCTAATGTTTTTATATTATTTACTGCATGTAACAGGTTATTAGTAAATATTAACAATAAAAAAAATTTACTTCACTTGGAAAAAAAATATACTTTAAAAAATTCTAAGAAATGGTGTATTGTATATGTAATTGTTTTTTAATCGAAATTATAAAAAACAGTCAAAATGACTTCCTTGGCAAATCTAGTGGCACAACAACCATTAAATTAACTACGAAAATAGTTGATGTAAAAAAAACATTTTTAAGGGTTTTAAAAAGGAAAATGATTTCAGTGATACAACGTTTTGGTGAACGAATTATTTTCTTTTTGAATTTATCCTTTTGTTCATCAGAATGACACTAAAATTTCTAATAAGAGTTTTTTTTTTCAAAGTTAGTTTTTGGAATAAATATATTTTAAGCGTGTTAAGAAGTTAATTTGATAGATAAAAAATTAATAAATTATTTTATTCTCTATCTTTTAGAAAACTTTTTTGAAATACACGCTTATACGTCAAACTTTACCTTTATGTCTCTGCAAAAGAGTTCTTTAAATATTTATAGCAATTTTTAAAGTTTGATTTAAAATTTATCTGCAATTAAGTACTTGCAAGTTCTTAAGATATACAGATATAGATAACTCCGCGCGGAGAAGAGAATTCCATCGCTTTTATTTATTCATTTCTCTTCAGATCAGCAAGATTTATTTTTACTTTTACCATTTAAAAATCGAAATGTTTTTTCAGAAATTATCTAATTTTCAAACAAAAACATCTTTCTGAAACCGATAAGAAATATGCCATCTGTAGTTAAACAGCCACTCTCAATGTTATAAGCCTTAAAATTAAAAGTAATCACATATAATTGTAAATCCTTATATTAAATATAGCATAAAATGTTTTCTATTACTATAACTCCACTCAAAGTAGGCTTTAATGTGAATGATAATTCATAATGCTATCTAGGGTCAAGATGAATAAACTCCAACATAGATTAAGTCTTCCAGGCAATTAAAAACGATGATAATGAATCTGAAAAACTTGCATTTGCATCAAATTATGGTCTTTTTCAATTTAATTGCTTACCCTTCGGATTTCTTAAATTCCCCAACTATTTTTCAAAGAGCTATTAGACAAATTTTAAATAAATATAAAATAAATTTGCGTTAAATTACATTGACGATATAAAGTACTTTCAAAATCAATTGAAGAACATGCAAAACATTTAGAAGAAAATTTTAAAATTTGTGAAGCAGAAAATATAAAGTTAAAATTCTCAAAATGTAAATTTGGTAAAGATACAATTGTCTTCCTGGGATATGAAATAAAACAAGGATCATTAAGTCCAAACAATAGGAATGTAAAAATAGTTAAAAATCTCTTACCTAGAAATGTAAAAGATTTACAAAGATTCCTTGGAAGTATTAATGTCGATTATAAATTCATTCCTAATATGCAAAATTAAGAATGCCTCTAAATAATCTTTTTAAAAAGAATCTAAAATGGAATTGGACCCCAAAATGTCAACAATTTTTCAAAAACTTAAGAACAGCTTAATTCCGAAACCTATTTTGATCTTATTCAACCAAATTATCCTTGCAATGTCTATGTCGATGCCTCGAAAGAATCCATCGCAAAGATCATCAAGCAACAAAGACCTGGCGGAAGTCACCATTCCATTGTATTCCCCTCTAGGCGAAATTAATTATAGAATGACTGAATTATATAGAGTGTTAAGCAATCATTTATAGTTTAGATAAATTCCATTGCTATGTTCATGGATCTCATTTCACAGTTCATACCAATCATAATGCATTAGTTTGGTTTAAAAATTTTAAAAATTTCACGAGTAGACTTTTTAGATGGTCTTTACAAGTTTCTATGTATGATTTTTATATAAAATATAAGAAAGGTAGCACACACGCACACTACTATAATATTGAAGCTGATATGTTAACAAGAAATCCTATATTGCTTATCATTTAATTAATACACCCTCAGAACCTTTATTACATATCAGTGAAATAAGTCATTTTCAAAATTTAGAAAATATACCAGCCCCTACATGTTTTAAAACAGATTGTGTTTGGGTTGTTAAGAGACAAGGCTTATCTAAAATAATTGTTCCCAAAGCTATACTAGTGAGGTTAATGGAAAAAAATGCATAGAAAATTTGGTCATCCTGTGTAGCTGCTATGTTAAAAATAATATCACCTCAATATTATCAGATTAAAATTCTTACTGAAAAAAAAAAATTATTTCACTGCAAAAGTAGATAAATAAGAAAATCAGAAAAATCGGACTGATAAAATCACTTCCCTGGAAAAACCTGATTGATTGATTGATTGAATATTAACGCCCACTGTTCAGCTCCCGGGGCTTTTGGCGACGTACCCAATTTTTGAACCATGGTCAAGTGACGTGGACGACCCCTAAACTGGCACCCTTCTCTCTAACTACCACCCCAACGGGATTACGTTTCAGCTCTCGACAGATTTAACGTGCATCGCTGCCCTACACGGCGGGTCTTAAGTGGTACTGGGCTCAAATTCGTGACAAGGCAAGCCACGGTCCGATACCTATACCACTCGGCTGCCGCGGTCACGAAAAACCCTTAGAACTTTTGTCTATAGATAGTGTAGGTGGTTTAAATTACTATAACTCCTTTAAACCCCCTTCGCCGGCGAAAGGAAGAAGCTTTTCCCCCCATGCCTGTACGTTCTGAAAGTATACGCACGTGCGGGACCAGACGAATTTCCCTGCTACGCCTATATATATATATATATATAACTTCATTTAAAAATTCATATAAAATCTTTAATACAATCAAATACGCTAAAATGTACATTTTATTATCATTGATAATATCTGAATATACAGTATAAGAATTTTCGGTGTATTTAAAAAAATAATTGCTAATTTTAAAGAAAATATTTTTATTTAAAAAAAAGTACTCTTTTCATTCTTTTTTATGATGTTTAAAAAATAAAATAGCCCAAAACTTAAAAAAATACTATCTTAAATCAAAACGAAAAATTTACTCTCATACAAATTTTTTTTATGTATAATTTTAAAAAAGGTTAACCACAAAATAAGGTTTACCACAAGGGGAAGAAAACCCTTAAATATCTTGCATTTTTTAAAATGAAGTGTTTTTTATGAAAATGAAAGTATTAGTTATGAATCTTGTTATTTTTTTAGATACATAGATGACTTAATTATATTTATAATATATAGTAGACTTTTTTCCTAACCTTAATTTTATCCCCCGTATTTAAAAATTAGTAAAAACAATTTTAATAATGATCAGCTAACTTTTGGACCTTCAATTAAAGGTTAAGAATAATTTCCCATTAAGTAATATTTTTGATAAAAAAAACTCATTTGATTTTTAAAATTATAAAATTGTTTATTATCATTGTTTATGTCTCTGACACCATTTTTTAAAATCCGGGGTTTTCCCTTTGGGGGATTTGGCGCTTTGCCCCAAAAAACCCTCAAAAATAATTTCGAAGGCCTTACTAATGTAACAAAATACTTGAAGAAAATATGATCAAAAAACCTCACATTGGCGACTTGCCCCCAGCAATCCCTAAAAAATTTTCGTGGGGAACTTTCCCCCTTGGGGGATTCAATCAGTCTGTAAAAAAGGTCGTTTCGGAACTCCGAAATGAGTGGGTGCAATGAATATTTAATTGTTTGTGTGCTGTGTGCCGTAACGTCTCGTGATAATAAATATTTAAAAACTAAAATGAGGACTCAAATTTGAAATGTGAATAAGCAATTAATACGTGACGTGCAGAACCCTCAAATTATTTGAATGAAATTTGGAGACCTAGTGGCATTGAACGAATATAAATGCGTAAAGGTTCTGAGACCTCAGATAATGGTAAAGTTGATGATCAATTCAAGCTAAAACGAATGAGAATCAGCTTAAAAGCATCATAGGTCAGTGATCGTTTTGAAATATCTGACCACGCTGCCGCTGCGATCGCATCTTTTTTAAGATTAAAAAAAGGCTGCTCCGATCACACCCAAGCAGTGAGATGTTGTGTCAAGCTTATAACAGAAAAATTTCGAAAAATGCTGACAAGATATATCATTAGGACGACTCTTTTATCAAGATCAATAATTCCTGAATTTTCTTGCCTGATTTAAAACATATTATATTTAAAAAAGTGTATGTGATAATTTTTAAACTATGCTTAATAGGTTCACGTATTGTGTTAAAAATATTCGAAATGAAAAGTATGCTTGCCACTTACTGAGTATTATGCATTGAAAGTGAAAAAAAATTAAGTCGTATAAAGTTACAAAATAATTTTAATTTTACAAAAAAACAAAAGAAAAAAACTTGCTTTCGATTGTTATACGCGAATAACATATGTTTTAAATTGAAAGATTTTTTATTTTTCTAGCTCCTCAAATCCCAAACTTTACATTTAGAACAATAGCGTTACGACATAGAAAAGTTAAATAATTAAAAATAAAAAAAATAATAAAGAAATTTCTCTAAATTTTTTGAAATCATGAATATAATCTATGAGTGAAAGATGTACACTTTTTTAAAAATTTAAACATTTCTTTTTTACCATTTTACTTAGTTAGGGAAAAGATAATTTTTTTTTCACTCGAAAAAGGAAGAAAAAAAAAATTAGCCCAACCTACTAAGCATACAATAAATGAATTAAAATACACACCGAAACAAAAAAGACTATTGTAACTTTTCATTACTACCACGTTGTAAGCAAAGAAGAAATAATATTTCTTTAAACAGTAATTAGATAAAACAAATAAAATATTTGGCATTATTTTCAATAAAAAAAAGCATAGCATGTTGAGTTTTTTTTTTTAATTTGCTGTAATTATATATAGAAGGTATAAACAAATTATTTTGCTGACCACTCTTTGCCGTCTAACAAAAGCTAGTATTACTCATCCATTGATGCTTTCTGGGGTCAGGTTTTGGGATGAGGTGCGAACCTCACACGCACTGTATCGTACCTCGCATAAAACTAGTATCCACTTCAAAAAAGCCCCGTGCCTTTAATTTAATATATTGAAGAGCGTTGGCGGAAGAGTATATATACGTCGACTAATTTTATATATATATATATTATTTCGGGCTTTATGTTCTGTAGTGTGAAAAAATGAGTATTATATCATAGACTTTTACATGTCTAAAATTTAAGTTAATATTAAAAATTAAATTAAATACTTTGAAAATATTTTTAGTGAGAACATGAATGCTTGTAAAGGGCGTCACAGCGACAGATGTTTTTAGCCGGAAACACGATCAGGGGGACATCTTGAAAAATCCAAATAATAGCAGAGCTTATAGCGGGAGGCTCTGATGGCGTAGGTTTTGTCGCTGGATATTAAAGAGGGGAGAAATGAGAGGTGAGTGCTTACAATGGATGGGAAAAATCGAATATATTACTCTCTCTTTCATCTATTTTATATAAAATGTTGTGTTGGTTTTAGGTATGCTCGCATAACTCAAAAGTTCTTGCATGGATTTATCTGAAATTTTGACACAACGTTGCACGGACAATCGGTCAAATCTTATGTACTTTTTATTTCGAAATTCCCCGCACTTTTTTAAATTTAATTTTTAAGTGATTTTTTGGTGTTATGACGTCATACGATGTCACGATTCGCCTCCCGTGAATGCGAATATTTCAAACTCTTTACACATAGTTTTCTCCCCGAATTACTGTATATCTTCTACTATGGTTATGTTTTGTGTTGGTTGTCATATTTATCTATATTTTGCTCTTTTGATACGTATTTGGGATTCTTTTCGAATAAATCAAGTTTCTTAAGAATGATTCTTCAACAACCTCAAATTTTTGTTTTGCAGATTGGCAACAATCGGATAGCATTATCGCGGGTGCTTATAATTTTAAGCTTAAATTTCACATCGAGTTTTTTCTTGTAATTTTAAGCTAAATTCTATTTTTCTTTATTAAGCGAAAATGAAATTTACATAATTGACTTCTGCATGCGTTTTCTATTTTTCTACCAAATAAGTTTCCCAGCTAACCATTTACCTGAAATAAAAAGACGTAGCCAAATGATTCATGTAACATTCAATGTTTGGAAACAATATTTTTTCCCTACTTGGAAACATTTTAATTTCACGAAATAAATCGACGGAGCTTTTAATAAGAATGTTTTTTCTCTGTTTTAGACAACTTTTTAAATTTCATTTGATTCTTACGTATTATCGCAACAATCGCCAACTTTCATAATAACTCGCAAAGTTGGCCATTCCATTTTCGCAGATGTCGTACGCGCGAAATTGGTAATCATGCGCTTCGTTTTATACAATGTCGCCAATAGGTTGCGATAATACGTAAGTACCTTTTATTTGATGTTACTATTGAAATACAAATGGTAAAACTAAGATTTTCTGATTTTGAGTCATTAAAATATTGCACCTTATTTTGTTTTTGATTGCTTTATAAGATTATAACTTTCTTAAACAGAGAGATTCCATTAGTAATTTGTTAAAAAAATACTCTTGAAGTTATTATGGTTTGCTTTTATCAGGGATATAGAGCTACCGCTGTATCAATGATGTAGGGACCCCAACGAATGTTATTACAGTTCCACTTACATGGTGCTCATATCTGAAAAAGGGCCTCTAAAGGAATCTTCCGGATGCAAGGCTCAGAGCTGTTTTGTAATTTCATGTGTTTTGTTTTAACCTCACATTTTAACCGCAGTCAATCGGCTTCAGTACATGTGAAATTGTATTGCAGAAACTCTGAACTTGTCATCATACTGGCCCAGCAAACGCAGTGCGAGGAGTAAGCTGCTCATCAAATCAGTGAATTACAAAACAGACAGATGGCTCAAATACAGTTGAGTGGAAGCAGGTGGTCGTAAGATTGTAATTATTTTTTCAAATTATACTTTTGCTTTGATAAAGATAGTTCAGCTCCTTTTATGTCAATTAGTGTTAGTATTGTATATCATTTTTCAATTTATTTTTAAACTCGGGATATTTACTTTGGATAATTTTTACATGTAAAATACTCATTTTAATTCTGTACACTATGGATGTGTTTGGCATGATTTCAAAATCTCTTCACAAATGAGTAGCGTACCGATTAAAATCTCTCTCTCTTCCACCTATTTTATCTTTCTCCAATGAATCTAAATTAAATTAATATATAGTTTTTTTTTCGTCGGCCATTTACCTAAAATCAAAAGACATCGCCAAATACTGCAATTTGTGACCAATAAGGAAAACCATTCTATCTTTCCGTTTGCACAATAATACCTAATACTTTTTTGCACTTGGTAGTGAATTTTTCGACGAAATAGTTATTGAAGTTTCTAATATAGTTGGGGCAATAACATTAGACTCACAAAATATCTATTTTGTGTGATTTCAAAATTTTATTAGGTGTTATTGTGAAATACAAATTAGAAAATTAAGATTTTCTAATGTATATTTTGCGTTTGTTTTGATATTTATGTATTATCGCAAACTATATTGGCAACATTAGGCACTAATTGCCAATTCACCGTGTATGACCTCGAACAAAAATCAAGCTGATATAGCGTTGCAACAGTACCCAAGTACCTTTGTTTGCAACTTTTTTTGGTGATTTCATCAAAATATTGATAATTTGTTGTTAATAATTGGTTTTTGATAGCTTTTTATCATTTAAGTTTGTTATAGCTAGCTGTACCCAACCATGTTTTCCTGTGGCTAAGTCTGGTTAAAAAGAAAGAAGAGAGAAAGCACACATTTCTGATATCTTTAACTGCTTGCACTTGAGGTATGATTTTTTTTAATAAAAAATGTGGAAATACACATTAACAAAACTTTTCTAAACAGATTTCATTTGTAATTTGTTAACAGAATACTCCTAAGTTATTATAGTTTTTTTTTGTCATGTTATGAATCTAAAATTATTTGCATTGTCTCCATAAGGGAGGTGCCAAGTTTGAAAATAAATTTAAAATGACTCTTCTTGAGGTCAAAGGGTTAATTTTACAATGCTTATGGGTAGACATTTTGTGTTGCTTCATTGTCTGTTTAGGTACAGAAATTATGCCTACTTTTTAAATGTGCCTACTTTTTAGAGTACAGTAGTAGCCATTTTTCAACACTTCATGAACACACACACAATTTATTGTATAACTTTATAATTTGCGGTTCACTAATAGGATTGATCTCTATGTAGTGGACCACACTCAATAGCTATATTTATGTCTTTATTTAGTCTTCCATAACCCTGAAAATAAGCTTCATGAAAAAGCAACAATCAACAGATTGAAGTACTTTTGTCGCCACCTTCCAAAAATTGGTTGAGGTTACCAAAAGTCCCTACCCTCAGGAATTTTGTCATTTGTTTTTTCGTTTAGTTATTTCTGTAACTAAAAGCTTTTAGTAAAGAATAATCCATGTTCCATTATATATGTTATTTTGTTTTTCATCTTTTTTTAAACTGAATCTTCATAGAAGTATAAATAATGTCCCAATTTTTCTGCATGCCATCCGAAATTTCTCACGCATCCATCACTAATTGGTGACTGCTGCTCTGTAACACACATCAGTAATTATGTATTAGCATCACTGTAACAGAACTGGTTCCACGTGTATCGCACCTTAATATCTAAACAACAAAGATCCTAACATTTTTTTTATGAAAAAAGAAATGGATGGAAAATGGTGCGATTTGCATGGCGGTAATTTGGCTGCGGTGATGATGATATTTAAGTACACAGATAACAAATAATTGTCCATGTGAAAAGCAGTCTGTGTCTAGATATAAGCCACTCTGTTTTAAAGATATGCCCTTAACTTTGTTGATGCCATACATGCACACAATTAAGCAATGCTAATCGAATTGTAAATTACAAAAATACCCATCATTATCAACACTTTGTCGTAGATTTCGCTGCAAATCCATGTTTATAGTGGAATTTTCCTGGCGTATTTTGATTGAAAATATCTTCTTCAGCCTCTCACATTGTTTTGATTTCAGCTGTGTCAATTGATGCACGTTTGAAGTTAAATATTTCATTAGCATTTTTTATTTTTCCTTTTTGTTCCTGATTTTTTTTTTTAATGTTTTGAAATTTTATATGTTTCTGTTTTAATTTTCTTTTCTTTTTAAGTGCAGTTTTAAGTTTTTAAGAAATTTTATATGCTTTGTTTGAATTTTTTTCTTTTTAAGTGCAGTCAATTAGCTTCACTTCATAAAAATAATGCCTTTCAGGAAATCAAACTTAGGACGTTATACTTGCAAGGCAAAAGTACTGCAACGAGTGAAATTGCACATGAAACTGAGAAAGAAGGGATATCAGCAAACAAGAAAAACAGACAAAGAATGGCACAAACACATGCTGAGGGCGCAGCAGAGCAACATGCAGCCAGACTTGAGGGTGCACACTTGCGAGCGCGTCATTAGTGTTTTACAACATCAGAAAGATGTGTGTGTTAACCAGAAACAGAACATCTGAGTCAAACATGACTTTATGGTGAGCAATCACACAATAACAGTCAGCTTGCATTCCGGTACAATCCAGTGGAAGATTCTAGGTCTAGCAGCATGTTCTCATCTACACAATGATGGAAGTGTATCCTTATGGTAATTCTCTTGAATTTTAAGGAGAAACAAAAGGAATGTTTTGTACCTCACTGAAAAATTAAACTGCTTCGACTTGGAGAACCACAGAGCCATTAAAAATTTTGTTTACAGATATACTATGAATTAAAACATTTCCTATATAACATCAGAAAATACACCATGTTTCCAAGTGACATTGTTTAGATAAATGCATTTGTGAACACACACCCTCTGATTTAATAGAAATATCTATAAAACATTATGTAAAACAAACCCACAAGTTCTCAAGGAATCCAGAGTAGATTATTTAAAATTTATCTTTTAATCTTGAGGTTCCACTTTAAAGACGATGTAAATAAATTTAGGTTCATAAATATAAGGACAAAAATAAGCCGTAATAATCCTTAAAGCATTTGGTTAACAAATTATAAATAATATCATCTAAGGAAAGTTTTGGTATTATATATATGTATATATATATATATATATATATATATTTACGTTTTTTATATATAAAAGATCATACCTGCAATGCAAAAGTTTTAACATTCTGAAAACATATGCTTTCGGTTAAACAAGACTGAGCCCCCAGCAACGCGTGGCAGGGTACACTAGTATATATATATAAACGACCCGCCGAACAGGCTATCTACGAATTTTTAAAAGAGCGAAAAGAGTTATTTTTTTAAATTTCATAACGAATGGGTAAAATTTTCAAGATTCCCGTTTGAAAAGGCACCAAATTTTCTTTATTCGACTAGTTGGGAACCGATTTAAAAAAAGATAAATGGATTTTTATGATATTTGTGTCACCTGATTAGAATATATGATAAAATTTTTTTAAAGGGGATTTTGAAAAAAATTATTTAAATAAATATTTCGGAAAAAATTAAACAGAATAACCTTTTTAAAATTTCTTTTTGGAAAAATGCTTCTATTAAAAAATATTTTGCCTGTATATAGCTCAGATCTCTGTACAGGGGCCAACTATGATTTTGAAACATTCACGTTATTTTCGGGTTTAAAAACCCTTTAAAATTACCCTTTTTTTCTTTTTCTTTCAAAACATAAATAAACCCAATTCTAAGTTATATATTTCAAAAATTCTGGTTGAGCCTCTGTACAAAGGTCTGAGCTATATACAGGCAAAATATTACTATAATAGAAGCCTTTTTCACAAAAGGAGAATATTTTGAAAATGGGTCATTCTATGTTCATTTTTTGTCAAAATATTGTACTTAAATAATTTTTTATTGTAATACAATTCTTAAAACAATTTTATATACATTTTCTAATCTAAGTGATGCTAAATATCATAAATATTATCCATTTCCACGCTTTTACAAAATCACGGTTCCGAACGTAGTCGGTTACCTTAAAGTAGTCACATTTAGAATATAGCCATTAATCAACAAAGTGTGAAGTAGGATCTGGTACACACACACACACAAGAAAAATGTGTGTCTGTTTTCTTTCCTTCTCAGGGTGTGAAAACTAAATTTTCTCTTCTAGATTTTTCCTATATGTTTTGCGAATGACTTACAGAAGAAAACCTAGACATTTACTAGATTAATGAAAGTTACTCAAATTGCTAATTCTTACATCCAACGCTGGTTTCTGTAGAAAAATCGGCATTTTACGTTTAAGTTTTCTCTGCATTTTTTTTTATCATGCACAATCTGTAAGTTTTCTATATCAACAGTTTTCATCAGTACGAATTGTATTAATAATATAACATTTCTTTTTTAAAAAAATTTGAATGAACTTATGATTGATGACGGCATTTATTCTATCATTTAGTACCCTTTACACAAAATTTAAGGTAGCAAAAAGTACCACGAATATGGAAAGCAATAAATAGAGTGAATTCCGTCTAAGAAAAGATTAGAATTCAGTGAAAAATTATTCAATAGATACTTCTTAAACTAAATACACTGCTGGCCACCGTAAATGCAACACCAAGAAAAACAAGAGATAGCACAACAAAATTTATTTATTTTGTAGATAACATGTTGACCAAGTATCAAATGATTAAATTTATAGACTTCTGTGAAGTGTGGTTCCTGCCAGAATCAGTAGCCGAGTAGCCGCCATTGTTGGAGATCACCGCTGCCACACGCCTCGGCATTGATTCAAAAAGACTTTGGATGTGTTCTTGGGGTATAGCAGACCAAACAGCTTCCACACGTTGCCAATGTTGATCTGGTGTGGCAGCTGGGGCTGAAATCTGGGTCAATCGTTGAGCAACCATGGACCACATGTTTTCTATCGGTGAAAGATCCGGAGAGCAAGCCGACCAGGGAAGCAATTCAATCTGGTGATTGACGAAGAACCTTTGGACAATGCTTGCCACGTGTGGTCGCGCATTATCCTGTTGAAATATGGCAGTGGCCAAGCTCTGAAGGTAAGGAAGAACAACTAGCTCCAACACCTCGGAGATGTAGTGTTGGCTTTTTAAAGTACAGGCAATGCGTACTAGAGGATTGCAAGAGTGATATCCAATACCGCCCCATACCATAATATCCGGTGCAGGACAAGTGTGTCGGTGCATAACGCAGTTAAACATCCTCTCTCCACGGTGTCTCCAGACTCGAATCCAACCATCGTGGTGTTGCAGTCAGATGCATGACTCATCAGTCAAGTTAACTTCATTCCATTCTACCGCCCACATCCTTCTTTCATCGCACCATTGGCGGAGACGTCTTTGGCTCTGCGTTAAGGGTAGACCAAGCAATGGACGTCTTACGGACAGACCACTCTGCTGTAAACGACGTCGAATGGTACGCACAGACACTGACTGATGCGTTACAGACTCAATGTGCTGTGCTATGGTTCGTGATGTGACTGAGCGATCCGTAACTGCCATGCGCACAATTTGCCTCTCCTCACGTGAAGTGGTGCACTGAGGTGGATGTGATCGACCATGTCGGTCCGTCGTACCCTCCTGTATCCAACGGTCACATATCTGCATTACAGTTGTTTGGTTTCGTCCAACACGACTACCGATTTCCCTCAAAGATAATCCACAATCTCGGTAGGCCACTATCTTTCCTCTGTGGAACTCGGATACTTGATTAAAAGCTGATCGCTGTTTTCTACGAGGCATAACTGATCGTTTTTTGAAAAAAACACAAGAAAAACACGATTGCCGAACTTGAAATCGTCGAAATCTCTAAGCCTTAAATAGCGCTTTGAGGTGGCGCCACAGGCGTGTGTGATGTGTGTATGCGCTGAAATTCTAATCATTTGCATATCTCACCTCCGCTAATGCATGTTGTAAATCTCATGTTATTTGCAAGCTTCCTTCAGGGTGTTGCATTTACGGTGGCCAGCAGTGTATATAATATCCCAATTATCTGTAAATTCATAATCAATTATATTAAAAGTATATAGAAATAAACTTATTATTTTCAATTTATAATTGAATGTTTGTTTCATACAAATATTGAATAGTCATGAAAGTTCTCAGAAATATGAAAGACACAATAAATATTGAAGCATACCGAGTTATTTACATTTTGGAAGTAGAAATCCACACATCTCAAGCGGATTGGAGCACGACAGAGATTTTTTTTTCGCCTCACAAAAAGCAACACGAGAGCGAAGAGTGACGGATGTCATAATTTTGAGCCTTGGTCAAGTGGCGAGGACGACACCTGCGTGGCACCCACTCTCCAAACTATCACACCCCACCAGCGGGAGAACTTAGAGCTCCGCAGATTTAACGCAGATTTTTTTCCCCGCCCTCTCCAAACGGTGGGATATCATAGCATAGAAAATAAACTTTTCATCTAATAAACCACTTTTTGAAATATTGTGTTCTTAGTCTTAGTTAAATTTTTATCTTAAAGATTTTGTGTGTGTGTCCAATTATTATAATCTATGAGTAATGAGAATAATCTATGAAGAAATTACTCTTACAAAAGTTGATGCAGGGAAAAGTTTGGGAACCCCTACCTTTCCAGGGTGAGCTCGATCTCTCTGGATTATAAATGGGTAAATAAAATATTAATGTGTATCTCATTTCTATGAAAAACTTACTATTTCCTTATAATTATCTTATACTTATTCATCACACAATTATGTATATATATATTTATATAGTTATTTATACCTTGATATAGTTTTCATTTTATAATAAATATTATACCAATAACACACGCAGTTTTATAGAACATTTAATAATGATATTGGAAAAAAAATTCTACTAAAACAGACTAATGAAAATAATATTTATAATATAATTACTTTTCATCATTTATTATGCATATTAAATATATAGAATTCTATCTCTATATGAAAATGCTCTATCATTTACTTTGCAAATAAATTATATGAATTGCTAAAAGCAATGAGAAAAAACATCTCACGTTTTTGTTTTTAAAATTTCAAGCGCGTTCCCTAAAACATTTCAAGAATAATAAATAATATTATTATACATATTATAAGAAAACCTTTACACATGTGTAGTTTTTTATTCATGTATACATATGTATAGTTATTAATGAATTCGTTACTTTCATTCTCAGAAATTTTAGGTTTAAAGAGATGCCTTTTGTTAAATAAATATTCAACAACCCCCAATATATTTTTGATATACTCTTCGCCTGAAAAACGTGCTATACGGTACACTCTTAACAGTTTTTTTAACACTAGATTGACCAAGGAAGTCATTTTGACTGAATTTTATTTCAATTAGAAAAACAATTGCGATGACACAATTTCTTAGGCATTTTGAGAATACATTTTTTCCCCAAGTGAAGTAAATTTTTTTTAAAGTTAATATTTACTAATATAACTTGTTATATGACTGTAAATATTATAAAAAAAAATAAAAGTTAATTTTAAGCAAATTTCTTTACACATTAGTTATTCTTTCACAGTGCTGTCATTTTGACTGCTTTGGGGCAATATAGGTATATACTAAATTTATGTTTTTCTAAAGTTAATGCTATAGTTTTATGAAAATTATTCTTTAAATTGTGATCATTGTTCTTGAATATCTAAAAATGAATTAGTTATTTTCATTTTGGAAATATTAGTTTTGAAAAGGTTTTGATAGATATTTAATTTATACATTAATAATAATAGAGACTGTTAAGCGAATATTCGAGACTCTTTAATATATATTAGGTACCCTTTCTGCATAAATAAAACGTGTAATACATGGAAAATAAATAGTATGATTATATATATATATATATTAGCTAGTATACACGTTCTTCGCACGAGTGAGTGGAAAAATGAACAATACAAATTGAAGGACGAAAAAGTTTTTAATTTTACCTGAATTCAAAATTAAACAACAATAACAAAAAAAAAAGCTTTTTGCATATCTCATAGTTACAAAAAAAATCACATTTGTTAAATTTTAAGTCTATAGGTCTAATAGCTGATAAAAAGAATTTTTTTTATTTATAACGTCTCTGTGTTATGGTCAATTTTTGAAAACACCTTCTTAATCTGATCTCTTCGCAGCAAAAGTAACATAATGTTACAAATATGTCATATTTCAAGTACAGCTTCAAAGTTAGGTAAAAAAGGAGATCTACTTTTTTCTTGGAAGGATCTTTTACTGATCCAGATAGATAAAACTGGTTTTTAACATTGTGCGAAGAGGAAGGAGTGTTAATTCTAACTTGCGGAGTGTTGTTCATGATCACTGTAAGAGAATTACATTGACAAAAACTGCTTTACTCTGATATATATATAAAACATGTAATATAAAAAAAATTAAGTCAATTCCTACTTAGATCAACACAAAGGAAAATTTTATTTTAGCTATTTTTATTAAATAGTTACAATTAATATAAATATGTATATACATAGGACAGAATCACAGCACTAAATGGTAATTAATTTTTACTAATTATCATTAAAGTATCGTATTGTCATCCAAAACAATCGTGTATATAAATTTCAGTTCAACTGAATGCTTTGAAACGTGAGAAATAAAACCTTTTCAAGTTTTGACACAAGTCGCCAAAAGGGTTGCTAAGCCGCCAAAAATGATGCCAACGTGGTTGTGTGTATTTGCAGTTCTTTAAATAATTAGCTTTAATCAATTAATTTTTATTAATTATTATTATATTATTGTATTGCCATCCAAAATAATCCTGTATATAAAATTTCAGCTCAATTCAGCTCTTTAAAATGTATTTTATTAACGATTGAAAATTCCACAAAGATAAATAAATAAATAAATATATAAATAAATATATTGGGTTGGAGGGAAAGTTCTGTCGTATTTTAAATAGGCAGGTGTGATTTATGTTGTAAATATAACAAAACATCTGGCTAGTGAGTCATTCGGATTTTTTTTGTTTTTTTAGATGCTGTATAATATAAAAAGAGTCCTTTTTTACCGTTCATCATTTACTTGTAATATTTAAAGTGAAAAACGTGTCAGTAGATAAAGTGCATTTACGACACTGCATTTTGTATGAATTCCAAAAAGGAATCAGTTGCATGTAAAAATTTATGTGCGGTATTTGGAAAAGATATTGTAAATGTTCATACTTGTCAAAGATGATTTAGCAAATTTCGTTCCGGGGAACTGAGCCTCCAAGAAAGTAACCGATCTGGATGACCTTCCAAGATCGATAATGATGTTTTGCGATCCATGTTGGAAAATAATCCACATTTAACAAGTCAAGAAATTGCAGAAGAGTTTGGCATTCATCATACAACTGTTGGAAATCACATTAAATCTCTTGGGTTTGTGTTAAAGCGAAGTGTTTGGGTTCCACATGAATTAACGGAAAAGAATTTTTCTGATCGTGTAAGAATGTGTTCATCACATCTGATTAGACACAATGTGGAGCCGTTTTTGGACAAGCTGATAACTCTAGATATAAAGAGGATTCTTTACGAGAATATTAAGAGAAAAAAAATCTTACTGCAAACCAGGAACATCATCTGCAACAGTTGGAAAACCAAGTATCCATCAACGAAAAGTACTGCTTTGTTTGTGGTGGAACAGGAAAGATCCAGTATACTACGAGTTGCTGAAACAGGGAAAAACCATCAACGCGGATTTCTACTGCAATCAATTGGATAAAATGAATGCAGCTATCAAAGAAAAAATGCCAGCATAGCCTCCAGAAAAGGAATAGTGTTCCACCACGATAACGCTCGACCACATACTGCAATGGTGACACAACAAAAACTGAATACGTTAGGATGGGAAGTCCTTGGTCATCCACCGTATTCACCTGACATTGCACCATCTGATTATTACCTGTTCAGATCTCTGCAAAATTATCTAACGGAAAAAAAAAAGTGTTTCTTTTGAAAATGTTTCTAAGGAAGTTGCTGACTATTTTAACTCCAAGGACGAGAATTTCTACAAAATAGGAATTTATATGTTACCTGAAAGATGGCAACAAGTTGTAACAAATAATGGAGCATATATAATTGATTAATATTAAACACATATTTTTATAAATGCATTCAAATGTTTTCTTTAAAATACGACAGAACTTTCCCTCCAACCCGATATATAGAGAGATTGTGAGCTAATAGTAGGAATTGAATAAACTAAATTAAAAATTCGATTGAAAAGCAGCTGAAAGTTCCATAAATGTTATTTTTGCGTATTTAAAGGTTACTTTTAGATTAATTTACGGCACCAAGAAACACTAAGCCGTCATTTTATTCCAATCAAAACATTTATTCACAGAACAGCAATTAAGAGCATTATTTTACACTTTATCTTGTTGAGCAGTTCATGTACGACTTCGCTAAACGATTATGGTTTTATATTTAATCTTGCTGAGTAGTACATGAACTATTTTGTTAAGCGATATAATGGTTTTAATTACATTTAATCTTGACGTTACAATTATGTTACACAAACAACTTAAAACAAACAACATGTTGCCATCATGAAAAAGCTAAATACAGTCAATGGCGTTGGTAAAAGGCACTAGAATAAACTAATTATTGTACAGAAATATGTATAAAATAGACACGTGAGAAAAGAAAAATCTTCCAAGTTTTGACATAAGTTGCCAAAAATGATGCCAATGTGGCTGTACTGGTAATTCTTTGAATAATTAGATTTAATCAATTAATTTTTATTAATTATAATTAAATTTCTGTGTTATCATCCAAAATAATCATGTACATAAAATTTCAGCTTAATTGAGTGCTTTAAAATGTATTTTATTAAAGATTGAAAGTACCACCAAGATAAATAAATAAATAAATATATAGAGATCGTGAGCTAATAGTAGGAATTGAATAACGTCAAAGATATTTGTCCATACCTCAAGTTCTGTGCTTAAACATACCTATTATACTATTGAAAAATACTGCATTACTAACAAAAATGAAGAATTTTCTTTGTTTTTCTTACATTTTTTCAACTAATAATTAAATAAAAAGCAAATGTTTTTTGTATCATTTTGTTCGCAATTTCATGTAGACTTGAGATCAGCTTACGAAAATTAAATATGTTTAAAAACTCGGAAGTTATTCATCAAAAACCGCGACTAAAGAAACACAAGTAGTCTGTGAGATGAATTACAATGAACCAATATTAAATAAAATCTTGTGTTAGCGAATCAACTTTCCTGGATTTTTCACGGAAATTTAATGCACTGTTTTGTTTCTCGGTAAATCGTTTGGGTCATTTGCTCCAAATACAGTTTAAATTCTAAATAATATAAGAAAAAAAAATTAAATCATTTCCTACTTAGATCAACAAAGAAAATTTTTATTTTAGCTACTTTTTATTTAATAATTACAATTAATATACATATGTACATACATATGACAGAATCATAATATTAAGTGGTAATTAATTTTTTTAATTATCATTAAAGTATCGTATTGTCCTTTTAATTTCAGTCCAACTGATTGCTTTAACACGTGAGAAAAAACCTTTTCAAGTTTTGACACAAGTCGCCAAAATGGTCGCTAAGTGGCCAACGTGGCTGTATTTGTAATTCTTTAAATCAATAGTTTTAATCAATTAATTTTTATTAATTATAATTAAATTATTGTATTTTGATCCAAAATGATTCTTTATATATAATTTCAGCTCAACTCAGCGCTACAAAATGTATTTTATTAACGATTGTAAATTCCACCAAGATAAATAAATAAATTTACAAATATATAAATAAATAAATATATAGACAGTGCGAACTAAGAGTAGGAATTGAAAAATAAATTAAATTAAAAATTCGATAAGAAAGCAGCTGAATGTTCCATAAATATTATTTTTACGTATTTAAAGGTTTTTTTTAAATTAATTTACATCACCAAGAAACACTAAGCCGTCATTTTAATCCAATCAAAACAAACTTTATTTTACATTTTATCTTGTTGAGTAGTTCAGGTACTACTTCGCCAAACCATTATGGTTTTACATTTAATCTTGCTGAGTAGTACATGAACTACTTCGCCAAATGATATAATGGTTTTAATTACATTTAATCTTGACGTTACAATTATGTTACACAAACAACTTAAAACAAACAACATGTTGCCATCACGCAAAAGAGAAATACAGTTGATGGCGTTGGTAAAAGGCACAAGAATAAACTAATTATTGTACAGAGATATATGTATAAAATAGATACGTGAGAAAAAAAAATCTTTTCAAGTTTCGACACAAGCTGCCAAAATGTTCGCTAAGTCGCCAAAAATGATGTCAATGTGGCTGTATTGGTAATTCTTTGAATAATTAGATTTAATCAATTAATTTTTATTAATAATAATTAAATTATTGTATTATCATCAAAAATAATCATCTACGTAAAATTTCAGCTTAATTGAGCGCTTTAAAATATATTTTATTAACGATTGAAAGTTCCACCAAGATAAATAAATAAATAAATAAATAGAGATCGTGAGCTAATAGTAGGAATTGAGTAAATTCAAAGATATTTTGCCATACCTCAAGTTCTGTGCTTAAAAATACCTATTATACTATTGAAAAATACTGCATTACTAACAAAAATGAAGAATTTTCTTTGTTTTTCTTACATTTTTTCAACTAATAATTGAATAAAGAAAATATATTTTGTATCATTTCGTTTGCAATTTGATGTAGATTTTAGATCAGTTTACGAATGTTAAATATGCTTACAAACTCGGAAGTTATTTATCAAAAACCGCGACTAAAGAAACACAAGTAATCTGTAGGATTGAGATGAATTGCAATTGACCAATATTAAATAAAATCTTGTGTTAGCGAATCAACTTTCCTGGATTTTTCACGGAAATTTAATGCACTGTTTTGTTTCTCGGTAAATCGTTTGTGTCATTTGCTCCAAATACAGTTTAAATTCTTAATAATATAAGAAAAAAAATTAAATCATTTCCTACTTAGATCAACAAAGAAAATTTTTATTTTAGCTACTTTTTATTTAATAATTACAATTAATATACATATGTACATACATATGACAGAATCATAATATTAAGTGGTAATTAATTTTTTTAATTATCATTAAAGTATCGTATTGTCCTTTTAATTTCTGTCCAACTGACTGCTTTGACACGTGAGAAAATACCTTTTCAAGTTTTTACACAAGTCGCCAAAATGGTCTCTACGTCGCCAACGTGGCTATATTTGTAATTCTTTATTTAATGAGTTTTAATCAATTAATTTTTATTAATTATAATTAAATTATTGTATTGTCATCCAAAATGATCCTGTATATAAAAGTTCAGCTCAATTCAGCGCTTTAAAATGTATTTTATTAACGATTGTAAATTCCACCAAGATAAATAAATAAATATACAAATATATAAATAAATAAATATATAGACAGTGCGAGCTAAGAGTAGAAATTGAAGAATAAACTAAATTAAAAATTCGATTAGAAAGCAGGTGAATGTTCCACAAATATTATTTTTACGTATTTAAAGGTTACTTTTAAATTAATTTATGGCACCATATGAAACACTAAGCCGTCCTTTTATTCCCCAATCAAAACATTTATTCACAGAACTGCAATTAAGAACCTTATTTTACATTTAATCTTGCTGAGTAGTACATGAACTACTTCGCTAAACGATATAATGGTTTTAATTACATTTAATTTTGACGTTACAATTATGTTACACAAACAACTTAAAACAAACAACATGTTGCCATCACAAAAAATCTAAATACAGTCAATGGCGTTGGTAAAAGGCACGAGAATAAACTAATTAGTGTACAGAAATATGTATAAAATAGACATGTGAGGAAAAAAAATATTTTCAAGTTTTGACACAAGTTGCCAAAATGTTCCTATGTCGCCATAAATGATGCCAATGTGGCTGTATTGGTAATTCTTTGAATAATTAGATTTAATCAATTAACTTTTATTAATTATAATTAAATTACTGTATTATCATCCAAAATAATCATGTACATAAAATTTCAGCTTAATTGAGCGCTTTAAAATGTATTTTATTAACGATTGAAAGTTCCACCAAGATAAATAAATAAATAAATATATAGAGATCGTGAGCTAATAGTAGGAATTGAGTAATTTCAAAGATATTTTGCCATACCTCAAGTTCTGTGCTTAAACATACCTATTATACTATTGAAAAATACTGCATTACGGTTCAAGTGTAGTATAGGGAGCCACTTGGCGCAGTCCATTTTTTTGGCGACTAAAAGTGTTCGCCAAGGTACTTTTTTCGGAATTATTTATTTTTTATTTTATAATGAATTCGATATCTCACCATAACATGAAGATAAAAATCGCCAAATCCAAAGAAAAATAGCCAAATACGAAGTGGCCCCCTATACTACACTTGAACCCTGCATTACTAACAAAAATGAAGAATTTTCTTTGTTTTTCTTACATTTTTTCAACTAATAATTGAATAAAGAAAATATATGTTGTATCATTTCGTTTGCAATTTCATGTAGATTTTAGATCAGTTTACGAATATTAAATATGTTTACAAACTCGGAAGTTATTTATCAAAAACCGTGACTAATGAAACACAAGTAATCTGTAGGATTGAAATGAATTACAATTGACCAATATTAAATAAAATCTTGTGTTAGCGAATCAACTTTCCTGGATTTTTCACGGAAATTTAATGCACTGTTTTGTTTCTCGGTAAATCGTTTGGGTCAATAGCTCTAAATACAGTTTAAATTCTAAATAATAATAAAAAAGAAGAAAAAATCAATTCCTACTTAGATCAACAAAGAAAAATTTTATTTTAGCTACTTTTTATTTAATAATTACAATTAATATAAATATGTATATACATTTGAAAGAATCATAATATTAAGTGGTAATTAATTTTTTTAATTATCATTAAAGTATCATTTGTCCTTTTAATTTCAGTCCAACTGATTGCTTTAACACGTGAGAAAAAAACCTTTTCAAGTTTTGACACAAGTCGCCAAAATGGTCACTAAGTGGTCAACGTGGCTGTATTTGTACTTCTTTAAATCATTAGTTTTAATCAATTAATTTTTATTAATTATAATTAAATTATTGTATTTTGATCCAAAATGATTCTTTATGTATAATTTCAGCTCAACTCAGCGCTTTAAAATGTATTTTATTAACGATTGAAAATTCCGATTGAACGACTGAAATAAATATAAATATACAAATATATAAATAAATAAATATATAGACAGTGCGATCTATTAGTAGAAATTAAAAAAAAAATGATGAGTTAACTACAATGAAGGATATATATTAATTTTTCGCACTACAAAAATTCTGAATATCATTGATATCACTAATGAATGGGTTTCTAGTAAGATTTCAAAATAAAGAGGAATTTAATTTGATAGCACCAAAGAAATGTTATAAGAATCTTAATGACAACAAGTATCTCTTATACTTTAATAAATAACTTTTTTTTAATATCGCGCATAAAAAAATAATAATATGTTTTTAAAAGTTATGTGGATTTAAGACTAAAATGATTTAATGCTTAATTTATATTCCTTATTAATTAATAAAGTTATCAATTATTGTTAGGGTATTGAGCATTATCAGATCGCGATTTAAGTTATTTTTTTATAGAAATCAAAACCATGGGAAATTTATCAAACCTTTCCTTTGATGTCTCCCCGTGGAATTTCTTAAGTAAACATCCGAAAAGATTGGCGAAACGCAGGAAAAGGTATGACAGGAGAAATCTGGAATTGCTGCCTTCTCCTCTGAATGCGAGATTAGAATGAATGGTTGTAAAGCGTCCATATGTAAAATCCGAACGAAAAATCGATACCGCGATATCCTAAGTTTTTCCCACCCACGCTAGACACCATTCAGGTAACAAAGGAGGGGAAAAAGCATTTTGTCCTTCATTCTTGTAGACTATTTCTGCATTTCCTTTAAGGCTACATGGTACCCTTTTTCAAAAAAAAATTTTCGAGACAGTTACAGTAAAAATAATTGATGTTTTATATTTAGAATGTATTATTAAGCTGATTCTGTAAAAAGTCAGTTTGACCAGCCATTATTTTACAATTTTAAGAAATCGGGAATTTTCGAAGTTTTTTCAAACTCTTATAAAATATTCAATTTTTAAAATTTTTTAGTCATTTTAAGTTATTTATGTTTCTTAGGATATTACAAACAAAAGTGAGTATGGATTTGAAAATCTATTCCCTTGTTGATTTTTAATAATTATTTTTCTAAGAAAACCTGGAAAAAATACGGAAAATTTTAAAATATCAACTTTAGCAGTTTTTTAGAAAAATAACTAGAGATCTCAGCCCTAAATCCATTCCAAATTTTATAGAACATACGTTTGGGAGTATATACAAAAAATATTCAAGGCTCTATCTTGAACAGGAAAAAAGCCTTAGGGATTAGAAAACACATATACCTTCAAAATTGAAAGTCTAAGAAAAACGCATTTAAAGTTTGTTAAGTCATAAAACAAAAACTTATAATGCCTGTAAAGCTCTAATTTTTAATATGTTATTTTCCAATGTATGTTCTGCATTAGAACACCCTTTTAATTAAATATGACTGAAAGTAATATTTTTTATTCAAAAAATATATATTTGAATAATATTGATAGCATTCGTTAAGACGTCAGTTTATTCAGCTTTATCTTAACCTAACATTTTCACAAAAGTTTTGAAACACAAATCATTTATGTACAAAATAATAATGATACTAACTTAAGCTTACTTGTGTTAGGAAGTCTAATTGCAGAATCAGCTGAGGACTAATTTTTAGATACATCATTTTCAGTAGTATTCCATCTGAGAACGCATTTGTCATGGCATTTTCTCTAAAGGAAAAAATTAATGATAAAGTTTTTAAGTTATATAATCTATTTTTAAAGCAAAAATTGGCCATTGAATTAAATTAATTAATTATGAGAACTCAAAGCATAATCAAGCAGAAATGATTTTAGTAATGAAAATTGGAATTAATAATCATTTCAAACTAAAAGCTCAAAAATATTTTTAATTAATTCAGTTTAAGAGTGTAAAAATTCTTTAAAATGAAACCGAAACCAAAACCATAGCTCATAAAACTTCAAATATCTTAAAAACTAATTTGCTAACAGAACTGAAATTTCGTGGCAAGTTTCTCAATGATATGGGCCACCAGAAAATGCAAGAAAAATTTTTTTCGATAAAAATGAAATTTTTAGGGTAATGTGTAGTCTTAACACGGATTATGTATACTAAGGTGCCAAATATAGAAAACCACTTACCTCTATTTTTTATTAGACAACCTTTGACTTGGATGGAGTCGCGCATTTGACGAGGAATTGCTTCAATAATATTCTGTATGGCTTTGACACTTATTATCGTTCAGTTTTTTGAATGAGACACTGAACTGACGAGAGAGGAGACGAACCCCCTCCCTATCCAATACTTAAGTATGATAAGAAAATTTTTGGCTTTTTGATTCAGGCTTTTTGTGTGGTGTGGCCAGTTCATATCGGAAAATCACTCATCTTCCTTGAACCAATTCTGATAATTCAGATTCAGACATGGACATCCTGTCTCATCGGAGAAAAAAAATCTATTGATAGTATGACGTGATAATTAAGCAAGATTAGTAATTCATTGACTTCTCCCTTTATTGTCACACATAATGTTGCTGATTTCACCCCAGGCCCCTTGAAGCAGTCCCGGAGATTAATACTGCCTCCGTTTGTAGGATTCATTATCGCGTGACAGCTATGATAAAATAACAGCAAAACAAAACTGGATAGCTTCGATATATTTTTTTTAAAAATGGGCATACGGAGAAAAAAGACATACTCACAAATGAGCACGTAGACATACTCATTTTGAAATTACTATGTTTGTGTTAGATTTGACCGCATGCCTTGATCGAATTTGATGCCTTGTACTCAAAACCTCCACAAATATTAATTAATGCTCTCGGACAAATTAAAAAATATGTTCAGGATTACAGAAACTCGTTTAATATGATGGCTACATATTTTGAAAATTGGGGTTCAACAACAAATTTGATTCTCTTAAATCTTCCGAACTATATTTCGCATCTACCACGTTACACGCGGAAAAACACATATTTCAATGAGTACTCGATCCTTTGTTGTTATTTTACTTAACTGATTTTCTCTCATTATAAAACTAAAAGTACATGATTTGTTTTTAATATAAGATAAGTTAAGTAAGTTGGTAAAATTACTAATTACACTCTCTGTATAGTTGACTGCCAATTAAGCGATATGTTTAATGAGATGTTTACTTTATTTTGGCGATTTACTTAAAAAGCAATTTACTTGATTCTTAATTCATATTGTTTGATTTATTCGTCAAAACTAAATTCATTTGTTAGCAACATTCTTTTAAACCCACCCTGGGTTTAAGTGTAGAATTGGGAGGGGGGGCGGGGGGTTGGGGCAAGTTTTTTTTTAGCAACCGAAATTAGGCGCCAAGCAACTTAATTTAGCGATAGGTGTTAAGAGAAATTAAAAAATGGAATTTTACAATGAAAATAAACAAATATTAATGAGAAATAAAAAAAAATATTTATAAAGTTATCAGTAATGCATTTAATTCAGTTGTTTGGAAAACGATACCAGTCGCCGAATTCCAAAGAGCTCCCTATTGTACACTTTAACCCAAAAGTGAAAAGCTTATCTATGTCATTACACATAGTCAACTACTATGTGATATTTCTATATTAACTATTATGATATTTCTAAAAAATCTTATTAATCTGATATTTTTTATATTCAAGACACAAGACCAGTCAAAGTATGTTTAAATTCACAACATATTGATCTTCTGGTTTATAACACACGTTTAATGTAACCAGTGTTTTGTTTATTTGGATGAAAATGAATGAGATATATATCATATTCTTGATATTTAACCCGATTAAATCTATTTTATGCTTTTATTTATTTATTCATCCCAGTACCATGATTACATGTATGTAATCACTTCAGGGAATGATGCGAGATTTTATGTTCCCCTTTCTGAGTCCGTGATGATACCGGTTTTATCTGGATGTGGAATGATTATAAACCATAAATTTTGGCATATTTTATTACAGCAGTTGAAATGGAGTTAGGCTTAACAGCGAAAATCTACTGGTCCTGAACGGGTTAGAGAAAATTTAGGTACTTACATATTATCGCAACAATGCCAACATTCAAAATAATTTGCGAAGTTGGCAATCCTGATTTTCCATATGTTGTACATGCTCAATTTTTTTGACACAGCCATGTGCTTCATTTCATATAATATCGCCAAAAAAGTTGTGATAATATGTAAGTACCAAAAATTAATAAAGTTTGGTACAAAAACTTCTGTATACAGGTATGTTGCACATGAGCCGAAACACGCAAGAAATCTCTACAGTTTGACATACAGGAAGCACCATAATAATAAAACAAGCAATTATTTTTCCAATTATAGGTTTTGAATTTTTTCACATAGATCAAGATTTGGGTGTTTTTATTTCTATTATATTAGCTGGTAAAACATATTTATTGACATAAATATTTTTTTTAACAGATTAAAGCATAGATTAAGAAATTTTCTTCTTTTTGGATAATGAGACGTGGAAAACTAATTCCTAAAGCTGTCCCTCGATTGTTTCAGTGCGGAAAAGTGAAAGAGACTTGTATCTCAGAAAATTATCACAATACTTATTCATATTCAATTATACTTGTCGACTTTTAATATCAAGTTTTCTTCCATGGAATTACAAAAGCAGAAAAACAAGATAGGTATAGAAACCATCCTTAAATAACTTTTTTTTTACATTTCAGGTTGGAGGGGAAAGGAGACAGCTTGTCGTTTTTAGTTTTTGAGTATTGAAATTTTAATGTTCTAATTTGATATCGGTACGAAGTGTTGTTGTTGGCAATTGTCAAGTTGGGTGATAACATTACAATACGGTTACCACTACATTTAAATTTGGTTCTGTGGTTGCCATCCATTATTTTTTTAATTTTATTCTTTTGTAATTTTATTTTATTATTTATTGTGTATATTGTTTGATATTATTATTCTAGGATATTAAAATGAATTTTTCATTGTTTTATATTTACTGCAGTATCCTTATTAATTTCAGATGATTTTAATTAGATTTTTTTCACAATCTTAAACATTTCCATGCTTCCCGTTGTCTAGATTGTAGTTTCAGTCTTCTGTTGTTTATTCATAAATGGATATTTTAAATATTATCGGTGAATACTAAAATCTTTTATTAAAAGAATATTGCCATTCCACTTTAAATTTTTATGGACTAAAAGGATTACTTAATTCGCACTTTCTGTCTTTGTTTTCTAATATACATATATTTTTTAAATTCCTACTATAGATTGAGAATTTGCTTATTTTAGCCCTCATGAAATGTGATACGCATGGCAGCAAAATGAAAATAGTTTATAGACAGGTAAAATAATTTGACGGCTGTATGTTTTATTGCAGATGTTTACAATGCAAATTTGTATGGCCACGATAGAAAATCTATCAGAAATAATTCTTTTTACACTAACAGCAAATATTACTTTTACTTCAACTTTATTTTTAATGAATGCATTTTTTTTAAACGCTCTGGAATGCATTCTGGTCTAAAAATGAATGCATTTTTAAACATTTCTACTTTTTTGTAAGCTAAATCTTCATTTTTAATATATATTTCCTTTTATAATTTATTTTAAATTTTGCAGTTTTGAATTTTTTTGTTTTTTTTTGTTTATATTTTATGGATAAAAAATAATCTACAAATTTCATACTTTTGCCAAAGACCATTTCATTCACATCGTAGTCTTTGTGGTCATATTCAAAACAGTCATACGGGGGAGCATGACACTACATATGTTATGCTAAATTTTGTAGATTGTCGTTTAGAAACCTATATAATTACGAACAACATTTGCAAAGATTTTACTCTAACGAGGAGGAAACTTTCAAGATTCCTACTTTCAGAATCAGCTATCTATAAATGTTTCATTATATAATTTAGATGACTCAATATTTATATGTTCCTTTACACATTAGAACTTACTATATTTAAAATGTTTTGAAGTATATTACATAAAAATATAAGCCATGCTGTACAAATAAAGATGGAGTTGATGATAATATGGATTATATAGATAGAGTTTATAAGAAAGTTCAATAAAAAATAACTTATAGCGGCATGTAGTTTCAAAAATTACACTGGTATTCTTTTATCTTTTTTTTAATGTCTGATATATATGTGTACAATTTCCAGAATAAATGTTTCAAAAATATGATTTGGTTAATTTTATTTTTTTTTTGCTTACAGTGAATCATTGAAAGAAAAAAAAATGCTGTACACTAGTAAAATGGCTAGATTATGGTTCGACTAGTCCTTAGATGTTATTTTTTCTTCTAAATGAGAGCTGAAAACTTCTTTACAAACTCTTTCCAGTTGGTTAAAAATTTGTGAATTTTAGATGTTTTGTAAATGTAAAAATCTACTGTTTTAGTTGTTTTTACATTCTTCTAACGACTAAACTTTTTAAATATTTTAACTTTTATTTAAAAAAACATTAACTTAAAAACTACAATATTTGTTTTCTTTGGTTATAGAGTATAAAATCAGTTAATATAAAAGTGAGCTTGATTTGTAACGTATATTACAACGCATTTTTATTTCCATCTGGACGGATTAAAATGGAGTCCCAGTAGCTTGGTTGATGAGTGTTAAGAGCAGAGGTTGTGTATGCATCGATTTTTTAAACAAAACAATTGATAAAAAAAGTACTTACTCACCTGGGGGCCTAATGACACTTATTTTAGTCAGGTTTCTAAGTTTTAGAAGTTTTCTTTTTTCATGTTACACAATACGTAAAGAAACTATTCCTTTCTTACTTTATGTTTAGAAATTTTTAATATGAAAAGTCTGTTATTCATCGTAATGTGTGTTTCCAAGACACTTCTTAATGAATAGTGTTTCCAAGATACTTATTGAAAGACTGATTTTAAATAAAAGTTAATCTTTTACTTGTATAGGATTTTAAAGAGACAATATATTGCTTCTAGAAATATAAATATAACTTTTAATGAGCCAAATTGCTTACACATTTATTTAACTATTACATCAAATCTATTTTTGTTATTTTCAAAGATTTAAATTTGAGGTATATATAAGTTTAAAAATAATAGTTTATGATCACATAGCAGTTGCATTTTAAAAACAAAAAAATTATATTTTTGTTTGAACTTGCGTATCACCTCAAAAATATTGGCGCGACATTATATAAAACGAAATACGTGGTTGTTAATTCAGCGCGTACGAGACATGGCAAATTATCTTGAATGTTGGCACTTTTGCGATGATACGCAAGTACCTTTTTGTAACACAATAAATGCTAAAAGAATTTAGATTTTCGAAGTTAAGTGGTAAAAACTTCATCAAATGTAAATTAAATAATATATAAGATGGAAAAAATGAAATTTACAACTTATATATATATAAGCATCACACACACACATATTTAGATCCCTTTAAATTTGATTTGTTATATATTTTTATGTGTTAAAAATTCGTATTAGATACAACATTATCAGGAAATAAATACCATACATACTCGTATTTGACCCATAAACACTCATAAACGAGTGTATTACACACTCATTTTACAAGCTTTTATTTAACTTGCAATGTAAAATGTTCGGGTGGAATCTTGCAACTCAATTTTGAAACTGATGTCATCAACCGATTGAAATGAAATTTTGTATACACGTTTAGTTTGGATGACAATGCATGTTTTGACTATTTATACTCCGATATCGCAATTAGTTAAAAAGATTTTAATTAAAGTAATTTGTTCGGGTGGAATCTTGCAACTCAATTTTGAAGCTGATTTCTTCAACCGATTGAGCTGAAATTTCGTATACACGTTTAGTTTGGATGACAATGCATGTTTTGATTATTTATTTTCCGATATGGCAATTAGTTAAAAAATTCCTACCCATGTTAAAAGCTTACTTTACCCCTTTTCACGAGCTCTCGTAGCTTAGTGGTTAGAGAAAATGACTTCAAGTGAAATGCCCCGGTTCGACTCCCGGGAGCTCGCAGTTTTTAAATTTACTCTAAATCCCTTTAATTTTCCTTCGAAAATTATTTCTCTCTTGATCAAATTTCAATTTCCTCGTTCTTCCTGTTTCTTATACAAGCTTTTATTTAGCTTGCAATGTAAATTGTTTGGGTGGAATCTCTTGTGCAGCTCAATTTTGAAGCTGATGTCTTCAACCGATTGATCTAAAATTTTTAATACATATTTAGTATGGATGACAATGCATGTTTTTATTACTTATATTCCCATATCACAATTAGTTAAAAATATATTAATTAAAAGCCTTTTACCCGTTTGCTTTTCTTCTTACCCATGTTAGAAGTTTACTTTTTGTCTATCCACGAGCTCTCGTAGCCTAATGGTTAGAAAAGTTTACTTCAAATGAATTGCCCAGGTTCAATTTCCGGGATTTTGCAGTTTTTAAATTTACTTTAAATCACATTAATTTGCCTTTGAAAATGATTTCTCTTAATCAAATTTATATTTCCACATTCTTTCCTGTTTTCAAAAGCTTTTATTTAACTTGCAATGAATAATTTTTGGGTGGAATTTTGCAACTCAATTTTGAAAATGATGTTTTCGAACAATTGAGCTGAAATTTTGTATACACGTTTAGTTTGGATAACAATGCATGTTTTGACCATTTATATTCTGATATCACAATTAGTTAAAAATATGTTAATTAAAGTATTTTGTTCGGGTGGAATCTTGCAACTCAATTTTGAAGCTGATTTCTTCAACCGATTGAGGTGAAATTTTGTATACACGTTTAGTTTCGATGACAATGCATGCTTTGACCATTTATATTCCGGTATCGCAATTAGTTAAAATATATTAATTAAAAATCTTATACCTCTGTTAGCTTTTTATTCTGCCTAGCATCTTATCGGATTGAGCTTAAAACGTTCCGATTTTTCGACCTTTTTTATAAAAACCCGTCTTATTCTTTCTATCAAACTGAGACAAAAAATAATTACATAATCGGGAAGATAATTTATTTCGTCACTATACCGTGTAAATTTTTTAAAAAAATAATTATAATTTTTATTTTTTATGACTTTTTCTAAAATGCATTTTTATGAAAATAATTTCTTAATCGTTCCGTATGAATTTTTTTTCGTTTTAATGAATCTATTTTCTGCACTGTAAAAGTTCAGTCATTTAAAAAAATAAAATACCGAAAACCTTTTTTCCTACGATTTTTCAAAAAATACTCAAATTTTTAATAAAACATTTAAAAACTTCGTTATTTTTAAAGATAATTGCACGAAACTTTTTTCGTTTGTAGAGTAGTATTATCCAAATTTAGCCCAAAGTTTTAAAAAATTGGCTTAAAATTACGGATCTTAAAAAAAGATTCTGTGTTTTTCGTTTTTAATACAGTATTATGGTAAAAAAAAGAAAAAAGAGTTTTAATATTTTGATTAATTTTGCTTAGTCCAATGTTGTTTTGGTCTTACAGTGTTTATCCCCGTCCCCAATTATCCTCTTGTTACGGCTAGAGTGAAATATCTATCATATGTACGTGGCCCTACGGGAAAAAGATTGAGTACCCCTGAGCTAGCCTGTTGAAAATTAACTGGCAAACGATCTTGCAACAATGATGCGTTGAATGAGATGAATAAATGGACTGAGAAATCTGTCCAGCGATAACTAAAAAGTTAAAAATAAATTAAAAGTAAAAAAACTTTTTAAAAACAAGCTTTTATTTAAATGCTCTAAAAAGAATAAAATAAACTTTTCTTTAAAATTTTTTTTTGCTATCAACTTATAACGTCATTACACAATTTATGATATAAAAGCTTGTCGTGAGATTTACTTGCGTAGATAAACAAGCAAATTAAATAACTTGATCTGTTTGATTTTAATTTTTAAAATTTTCAATCTAAGTAAATACGTTTACGTAAATCTCACGACAAGCTTTTATATCATAAATTGTGTAATGACGTTATAAGTTGATAGCAAAAAATTTTTAAAAGAAAAGTTTATTTTATTCTTTTTAGAGCATTTGAATAAAAGCTTGTTTTTAAAAAGTTTTTTTACTTTAAATTTATTGCTGTTATATTCTCATATTTGGTCCAGTAGCAGGTTCAAAAATGAGTATGTGATGTTTTCAATTTTGAGAGCGTACTCGTTGCCAAAGACGAGAAAACGGCCGTGAGTAGCCTAGTGGTTAGAGCACCGGACTCCGGACCAGAAGGCCTGGATTCGATGTCCGTACCGCCAAATACCCTCCGAGTACACGCGGAGCACATGTGCGTTAAATCAGTGGGTCCGAAAGTCTTGTGGGCTGAATCACGAGTGCAGGAAACTGGATAATGTTTCCCTCCAATTCAGTTTCATGCCTAAATTGTGGAGGTGGAGAAAGGTGGTGTTGCCATCTATAGTTCCTTCGGGAATTTCTCCGAGCTGAAATCGTACTGTCACCTGTATGGTGCTCAAGGCTAAAAGCCAACGACAGGCATACATCTGACTTTGTGAGGCAGGTGGCATGAGCAACAACAACAGATGAGAAAATGCTTTTCTCAAATTTGAGTATGTTTGCATCGGAGCTATTTTGAGTATGTGACGTATTCAAAAGTGAGTATTTTGTTTTTATATTTTTACTTTTGTAGCCACTCACGTTGAGAAATGTTTCGCAATTAAATTCATTGTTCTGAATGGTGTTAAAATGTTTATATCTGTGTGAAAAATCCTATGTATTTTGTATGAGTTTTCAACCTAAAATTTAAGAGCCGTTCTTGCTTAAATTTAGATTAACATTGAATCTCTGTTGATATGCCGATAAGATGTTCCCTCTCCTTCAATATAGGTTTTTCCCACAATTGTATAAAGAGGTGCATTTTCTATTAGAAAGCTATTTAGTTGTACAAAATATTGTACTAACCAGTTTAAAATTATTCCGTGGAGTTCGGGATAGTAGACAAGAGAATATTCTTGTAGGTGTCACATATAAAGAAAAAAATATTTTAATGTTCTTTTCTTATGTTACATTAAAAGTTTAAAAAGTATTACAAAATAAGGTTTTTATTATGTGTAAATAAATTTTTTAGTTTTTGATGATTGGAATGAGCTTCAGAAAAAAAAATTGTGGTTACACACACTTCACAGAGAACGTGAATTCCTTTTGCACGCACTTTTATAATTCTCTTTTGAATTTCCTTATTGTGACTCGTGGAACTCCCGGGTTCCTTGGAACATAGTTTGAAGACCACTGTCTTCAGCGAACCACCTGACCAATTAAAAACTTGATCAATCAAGAGTTCATTAGAAACATAAACAAATTTATCTTAATGCGAAACGCTTAGCAATTGTTAAAATACAATAAAACATTTTTTTAAAAGAAAAGTCTAGAAAAAAGCTAGGCATTCAATAGGCTAATACTCTGTTGAAATTTCTTCAATTTCTTAAAAAAAATCTTCATGGTTTTATTTTTTTATTAAACCAACTTAAGAATATAATTATTAAAGCATTTGTTTTCTTTTAGGAAAGCACTTTTACTTCCTATTTTACATATGTGCAAATTATAATTAGGTATTTATTTTACTTTACTTTTTTCTAAATAAGCTATGATATGGAAAAATTGTTTTCAATCAAAGCTCAATGGCTTCTATTTTGTCCAGTTTATATTCAAAAAATTAAAACCACAGTTAAAACTGGAACTATAGTTAACATATTTTGAATATCGATTTATCAATTAAAATAGAATTTTCATACATTCAATGGACAGAAGTTAAGATTCCTGAGATCTTTATTCCATAGTTTTCTTTAAAAAAATGCAAACGATTTTAAAAAATTGTATATATACACATATATATATATCAAAAACTCAGAATATAATTTAAAAAATATTTTGTTAGTATTATAAAGTGGATTATCACATCAACAATGAAATTTTACAATGTGAAAAATGCCGAAAAACGAATGTTTAGGAAATCTCTTTTCCTCTTTCAAAACAAAAAATAATGTTTTAATCAACACCGGAGTTAGATTTATTCAAAGATGATAATCAAATTTTGAAAAATGGTATCATCAGATTTAGGATTATTTGCAGGCCTTAGCCAATGAAAAACATGGCTAACAACAATTAGATAATTCCAGGACGCGTAAAACAAGAAAAGCATTGAAAAAAAAAATATTTCACTCAAAAAAAAAATCCTTATTATTGATTAACATTTTTATTGTACATCATACCCATATGAATATAATATTGAATAACACACCACATTTAATTCCCTCATATCAAGGAATGATGAATCCTTGAATCTTATTTTGTAGTTGGGGTAAAAAAATTAGAGAAATTTACATAAGTTAATATACATCGCTCTCTGAAATAATTTTATATATCATTAAATTTGTTAAGTATAAAAATTAAAGTGATATTTTTATTTGTCGTATAAAAGTTCTGTACGCGTACCTCTATACTTAATACAATTAAAACGCAAAATATAATAGTTTTTATCCCAATTAGAAAAGTTCACAAAGTTTTAATTCCTTTTCTATTTTAATAATTATTGTTTAGTCAGAAAAAGACACAACATTTTTTAAACTTTATTAACAAGAAACAAATTAAGATATACCGGATTAAATGCAAGAAAATAAAAATATTTTTACGATTCGAAGGAAGTTCAATCTTGAAAACGTTAATCTAAAATAATGATTAGCACAACCAATAAAATTAATTTTGCAAAATTTAGCCGGTTTTTAAGCACATAAAATTTTTTATCTGATCACTTACATAGTCTCCAAAAATCTATGTCTTTTGAAAATCAAATTCACAAACTGTTAAAAAACTTGGAGTATTAAAAGAGTTTACACACACATTATTTTTATATTTATTTTAATGTTAATATTTTGATCTCATGTTGAAAATTGTTAATAAACTATAGTTTGCTAGAATAAAATAGAATTAGTTAAAATCATTGAATATTGTCTTGTTTTCTAATCACCATGAAAAACTATTAAACATTTCTTACACTTAATATTAAAAGTTAAACACAAATATCAAAATTTATAAAGTTTTTTTAAAATATAAACCAATTTTAAAAATGACAGTAACTTTTTTAAAAATTTAATTTCGCTTTAAAATTTTGTAACATGTGGTTCTTGCGCGTTAACATATTTTACAGTTATAATTTATATATAGTCAGATTAAGTTATTTTATCTGATATATATATATATATATATATATATACGCTAGCAGATATTCTTCTAACCTGTACACAACACCACCTGAGAACTGCTACATGCAATAATTAGTAGTTAGAGAATTTCACATAATGAATCTCTTTGATAAAATCTTATTCGCGCGTCCTACGATTCACACACACACACATCTCACGTTTTATCTGTTTCTGACTTGTCCGATTTTGGGGTTGCATCTCAATCAGTTTAGTAGTACAGTTTATTTTTTCCGTTACCTTGTCTTGTCTGACATATTTGTAACCATGCAATATCAGCGTAAGCGTGTATTTTATTTTTTTATTATGTCACAATGTATTTTGTTTTGCTTCCAGTAAATTGGTAATTTTTTTTTAAAAATCATCCTTTATTTTCGACTTTTCGATACACTCGCGTCCCCCTAAGAGTTTGAGAAACTCCACAGTTTGAGAAACACTGTATTGTAGTAAACAATTCTGGCCAGAAGGAAATCAAACAGTGTTATCTAGAACTTTCAGTGAAATATCCTGTTGACATTTAAAATGACTTCAAATGATCCCCAAAGACTAGAATTTTTCCTTCATCAGAAAAGTTCTCTCCACACGTAGAAGTTTTGCTTATTGTGAACATTATAGTCATAGAAAACCAGTTTATTTCGTCAGGGACGAAAGGACCAATTGTGACAGCCTCAGACTGTACGGGCGAAAGCCGGAAAAATAGAGGAAGAGGGATCCGGTTGAGAGACGAGAATGGTGATAGAGAAGGTGATGTTTGTGTGTGTGTGTGGAAGATAAGGCCTGAATATTTTCATTTCCAGTACGTTACAATGTCAATACAGTGCACAATGAGCACAGGTTTTTAAGAAAGCGTCATTTTTCAATTCCTACTATTAGCTCGCACTGTCTATATATTTATTTATTTATATATTTGTATATTTATTTATTTATTTATCTTGGTGGAATTTTTAATCGTTAATAAAATACATTTTAAAGGGCTCCATTGAGCTGAAATTTTATATACAGGATTATTTTGGATGACAATACAATAATATAATAATAATTAATAAAATTTTAATTGATTAAAACTTATTATTTAAAGAATTACAAATACAATCACGTTGGCATCATTTTTGGCGACTTAGCGACCCTTTTGGCGACTTGTGTCAAAACTTGAAAAGGTTTTTTTTCTCACGTGTTGAAGTATTCAGTTCAATTGAAATTTATATAAACGATTGTTTTGGATGACAATAGGATACTTTAATGATAATTAATAAAAATTAATTACCACTTATAATGTGATTCTGTCCTATGTATATACATATTTATATTAATTGTAACTATTTCATAAAAAGTAGCTAAAATAAAATTTTTCTTTATTAATTTAAGTAGGAATTGACTTAAAATTTTTTTTTATATTACTTGTTGTGAAGGAGCTTTGATTTGGTCTGGTTCGAGTCCTGGTGCAAGTGAGGATTTAACGAGCTGGTGCACGTTAAATCTGTCGAAACTCTGCCTTTAAGTGGCATGATGTGAAAGCCAGCTCAAGTGTCCTCTTCGTCACTTGACCGTGATTCCACATTAAGAGGTCCTTTGCCAAACAGCTCGAAAAAAAAAGTAGTTTTGAAATACGACGTTGTAATAATCAATCAATAAGTTACCCTTTATTTTAGCAATTAACCCGTTTTATTCCAATTTTTTTATTTTGTTCAAATTTGAGAAGAATTGTATTTTCTAAAGTTAGTTAAACCTAAACAAACTAAATATAACAAAATTTGAAAAAATTATATGTTTTATATAAGAAATCTGACCCGTCCTCTAAATAGGACGCTGGGATAAAGGGGATAAAATTTGCACTTTCATGTTTTAGTGTTCTCTTCAACGATGAAAAGCTTTTTCCGAGTACAAAGTTTTACTTTATTCGAATAATACTTTCTTGTTTAGAAAATATTTCCCTTCTTAGTTAAATTTTACTCTGATTTTGGTCGAAAGGTCCAAAGCAAGCCTGACAAAGCATTTTGTCATATTTGTGATAGCATGTTTTTGATTTTCCTTTGCAGCCATCTCTGACAACGACGTTGTTTTCTTTCCTTTATAGTAAAAAATGACCAACACTATCTTTACGGATGTCTTCTTTTACATAAGAAGGTACAGTCGAGATTCTATGTTTACCTCTCGTTCTTATCACAGTTTTCTTAGATAGACTGTTGATACAGCTCTTCGGAACTTCTTCAAGTTTAGAGCTTCATCTTTGTAAGGAGTTTTGTGACTTATCCAGGCATTTACCACACACATAGCCATATCCAGTGAACGTATAAAAAGTGGCTAATACCCCTTTTTACCGCGAATTTTAATGGAATGAAGTCCAGCCAACCAGTCGTGCCAGCCACCACTTATATGTTTGTTGTAAGAAATTATCAAATTTGGCATTTTCACGTTAATTTTATCTTTGTCCTCTTACTCGCCTTTTCACATCACAGAATGGTTCTAAAGTACTGAAATTTGTAGCAACAGTGACAGTACTATTGTCATTCCATCGCACGATTAAAATCTCAGAGTTCTTGTCAAATGCATTTTTAGACGTTCCTCTGTTTCTTTCTTCACAGCATAGACAGATTCTTCTAAAGGACACTCATGGTTTATCCGATTTTCTTGTAGGGTCCCTGTAGCTCGAAAACCCTGTTCATCAAGACTTTTCAAAAGATCAGTAAAAAAGTTTTCAAAATATAAAGTGTAACTTGAAGGGTTCTCAAAAGTCTCCGTTAGTTTCACCACAACCGAGTACCAAGAGGAGTATCATTTCTTGCATCAGATTCTATACCACAATAGAGAGAAAAGTTGTAGCAAAAAAATATTCCTCGCTTCCACAAAAAGCCCATAGTTGATATCCAAAACGTATTGGTTTGCCTCAGATTAACTGTTTCAGTCTATTTCTACCGTAATACATGATGAACATTTCATTAATGCTTATATATATATATATATTTGCAGAGAAGTATCCAAATTTCATAAAATTACTATTGAGTACGGCAAACAAAGGCTTTAATTTGAATGGTCGATTCTGGGCATGCTGACTCACAGTTCCGTAGTACACAAAGTATAAATAAGATTTCAACTTTTGGAAGCGGTTTTGTGACATGGCATTTTTCGCAAGGGTAATGCCAAGGTCTTTAGCATCTGACCAATAATCATGTTCACAGGTATTTGAATGATAACCAGTTCGAAGCAAAATTCCTATAAAAATACGTATTGCATCAGCAGTGGTCAAGAAACATGTGTGTGTGGTGTTCATTTTTTACATCTGCTGCATATCACATAGTTTCTTTTACAATGAGATCGTAAACTTCACCGAAATAAAACAGCTCAAAAAGCCCTGTTTGAGTTTTATCTTTCAATGCAGTTTCCATCTGCCTGAGCAAGTCATTTGCAGTTGAGTCAGCCTGTGTTTCCCATTTTGTATAATGAGGTGATATATTTTTTTTATCCAAAATGACTGGTGCCTTTTAGCTTTTTTCTGCTCTTTGTTTTCTAACAACTAAAGCTTGTGGATAGTTCAGGCTGTAAACTATCTCCAGTTCTAACCACCAAACACCCAGGAGCATCGCTTACAATAATCTCACTAGTATTTTTACTTCATTCTCATCCCCTTCATCTTTTTCAGTTCTGGCATCTGGTGGTAACACAGCAATTTCAACATCACTCTCATCTGAATCTAAACTACTTAATAATTCTGATGCTTCCTCTAACTTTAAAAACCTTTGCATTGGCATAACTAAGCAGCAATGAAACACTCTAGAAAGGAGAAATTATTATTTCCCTACTCTTCGTTATAACCCTTTAAGACCCCTTAGATATTTTTATACGTTTTTGCTTCTGGAATAGTCGTATGTAAGAAGATCGCGAATCTAACGGTTGAGCCGGTTTGCAGAAAGTGTAAAGTGTTGCTTTTTATCAGCTTTTTATATTTTACTTTCAGCAGGAAAATCTAGCTTTGTTTTCAAATACAGTGAAAACATATTTTCTTGTTATCTGTCATAAAAAGGTAATTATCAATATATTTCTAACTACTTTGACACAAATTTTTGTATTAATGTTTAAATAATTGTAAAATAGAAAAAAATAATATTAATTATACTCTATTAATGTGGCTTGTAGGACTCAAGATTTCGTTACCCGCACGATCGTGTGGGTTGGGCGTTACTTTAGTCACTGCAGCTGTAAAGATAAGTACTTACCATGCGCGCGAATTTTCTTTTCTGTTTCAATAATTTTGATAACAGCCTACTTAAAAATGAAATATATAGTTAAATAATTAATACCAAATTTTCTTGGGGGTCGCATTGGATGAGTCCCTTTTTTTCTCTCTCTCCCTGTTTTGCACTTAATTTTCTTTTTGATACATTTCTTAAGGAGCATGACATTTTTTATCTTCTCCACAGATATCTGCATCCATATCCATCTAAAAAAAACCTGGGTTTCCCGGTGGGAGTTAGTATGGTGTGGTTTAAACATATGTATATTTTTTAAAGAATAAGATTTTACGATACATATTTTACCAATTCTCATGGAATACTGTGTTAACTTTTAACCCAAAACTTTTTCATGTGTCTAAAAGGAGAATTCTCAAAGGAGAAATTTTTCAATTGATCAATAAATCAGATTGAACTTAGAACTTAGTGATCTCTCGGGTGATGACAATGCTGCGAACAAACCATATGAATCGCGTTTACCGGAAGGAGAATCAAGTTCAGATGAAAGCGATGAAGAAACACATGGTGATATTTGAAATGTAAAGACAATTTTGGATCATTCTTTACCATAAAAGTCTCTTTAACATATTCATTACACTGTTTTAGGTGTTGCAAATTCTTGGTTTCTGTTCAAACAAAATGCAATATCAAATAAAATTCCTCTAAAAATCAAAATTGATCGCTTAAAATTTAAGTTAGAGATAGTTGAAGCGTTATCAGCCTCTCCACACCTACTAACAAAAGCATTTTAACTGATGATGAAAATAACAGTGTTGTAATTCCACTCTCAAAAAGATCGAAGTGTTATAATTCACCTGTTATACATGCCATGGCTTTTATCCTAGCCATTCCAGGAGAAAAGGCTGGGCATGTATAGCCCTTTTTGATGTGTTGATGACATTTCAAGGCCTCGCAAGTGCAGATTTGAAAACTACGAAAGTGGTTCGAAAATATGTTGTAAAAAATGCAATGGTTATTTATACTTGTCAAAAACAAACAATAGATTTGTACAGTAAAAAATAATTAATTAATATACAAGAGTTAATTATACATCAATAATTTTTTTATTTGTAACAATTTTAGTTGATTTAAGATTGTTTCTTCTATCAACATAGAGCTAAAAATGTATAACTCGTAAAATTTCATAGGTGACATGTTTCACAGATAACGCCCAACCCGCACGATCGTGAGGGTAACGTCTACGTTCCAGGAGGGAAGAAAAGAATTTTTTTTTATCATTTTTCCCAATATCACATTGGGGTCCATATAGTATTATTAATCAGGAGAATTTAATATTTGAAGATAAAAATAATTCGGGTCTTAAAGGGATAAAGAGAGAAAGAGCGCGTCAATTGCATACATATCGTCCCACTGTCCAATTTAGAGGACAGTTAAAAAATAATTTGCTAAAACTTACCTAAGAACAATATCGTTCTAATTAACCACCAAAGAGTGCTATAACATAGAAAATGCCCAGCCAAGTGTCCAAAGTACACTGAAAAAGAATTCTGCACCCCCAAAAAGATGATACAAACTGCGTCCTAAAATGCGATGAATAAGCAAAATTTCCAGAGGAAGGAGGAAGGGGTGGGACACATAACTTACGCTAGAAGAAGCTAATACATATGCCTACATGTTCCAACAGTCACAATATTCACAAAATACAAATAATGATTTCCACATAATATTTTTCAACTGTCCTCTATAAATAGGACAGTGGGATAAAATGGGTTATAACATTGTTAAATTAAACTCACACATTTATAGTTCTTCTACCTCTGGCGAGTGAAATGAAAGACAAATACACGGAATTCAGACAACTATCTCTTCGTTGATTATTTAACGACTTCACGTTGAAGCCATTAAAGAAAGTTCAAGTTGAGGCTTTTGAATATGTGACTTTGATTTAATTCCCATTCCCCTCCCCCTTTTTCTCAAATATTTGCTCTGTTTAAAAGGCGCTTGAGAGGTTTCTTGGAGGTTGCCTTGCGTAATTTATACTTTCAGAGGCAAGTTTCGAAAATGACATTTTAACTGAAAATGTGTTACATGCAAGACGTTAAATGTTCTATTCTCGTTGTTAATTAGCAATTAATTGTATCGTTCGATTTTATTCATTGTAAATTTTCAAAGGTCGGTTTGACGGTGCGATTGATTCCTCGAAACAATTTTGGGAATTTTCCTTCTTTAATTGCAAGGAAAGGATAGCCGTAATCATTTCTGTAACAACATTCCTTTTAACTGCTTTTCCATGGTAGAAAGGTAAAACATGCCATAATGCCAGCGCTTTTCGTACTGGGTCGATATTCTTAACAGCGCCTTGTTAATTAAGTGCTCTGATCTCTTTTTGATTGCTATGCAGGATGAATTATTTCGTATTCCTCGTAATACAAATAACTTAAATAATTAAAGTCGGAAAAGAAATTTTTGGGTTTTAAGTGAAAGGCCGAGAATACCAAACTTAAACCGGGATTTAATTGGTTCAAGTTTTAATGTGATCTACCAGATTTATATCTTAAATAAAACTGTCCCATAATGATTTGCAATTGTGGAAAGGAAAAAAAAAAGGTGGGGTGGGGGGTTAATCTGCGAAATTCCCTTATATCTCTTCAAACTATTTTTAATTTTGGAAATTCTGACAGACGAATAATTTTTATTCTATTATTTTGCCTTAAGGGTATAAGAGGTAAAGTTACATAAGACGGTAAAGTTTTTCTGTAAAGTTCACAGTAGCATTTTTGAATTTTTCAATAGACTTTGCACTATATTTTTGTAAAAAAATAATTTTATAAATTTCCTCTGATTTCTCTGCATTTGGTAATAAACCGTAAGAAAATTATTTTATCAATATGCTATACTATTCTTTTTCTAATTGTCTTATTCCATCGAAAATAAAGCCATGTATAATAAATTCTGACTGTAAGTAGTAACACTACAAGGGGAAAAAAACCCCAAAAAGAATTAATGCTAAAAAAAACTTCATTTTATTCATAGAGAGCGTAGTAAATGCTAAGCAAGACCTTTATTTTCCTTTTCAAATTCGATCTCATGAACGAATAATTCAAATACACAGGAATCAGATGTAGCTCACCAGTCAGGGATTCTAGGGGTGGCTTTCTAACATTGGCTATTCCCACGAGCAGTCATTGAAACATACATTCATGCCATTCTTTATTTAATTCCATTGATTTTCAAACTGTTGTAATCTAGATAATTAAATATTAATTAATACAAGAGCTTTTATGAAGGCTTCACAAGAAACTAACAAGGCCGCGGGTTCTCTCTACTTCTGATATAGCCTATTACACCACATACTGATGTGCTAATTATAAATGCGAATCTTTATAATCTTTTAATTTTTATCAATTAATGTTTTGGAAGTGTCATTACTGTGTTTGTTGATATAGTTTCGTTTATTTTAGTGCATTTTGATTTTATAGTATTCCTATTACTTAAATATTTCTACTGTATGTAATATGTGTTTCCAAATGATGTTATGTATTATTTTGTATATGTGGAAAATTGATTAAGTTTGTAAAGAGAGAAAAAACCACGCCATGACTCCCTTTTAAAATTGGGGGGCAAATGTAAGGATAATTAAATTAGACTAAACATTTAATTCCCTATCTAGAATTTAACTTTTATTCTTTTTATTACCTCTTCAAGTATCAAACTAATCATCCATTTATTTCTTCAGAACATATGGCCTAGCCAATATACATGTCTAATTTCAGATCGTTATATTTAATAGCCCTGTATGTCAGCATTAACTTCTAAGTACACTCATAAAATCCACGATGCTTACCGCATCTGTGTTTTAAGTGTTAACCCACTTAAGATTTTCACGGTGGCGTGCTTTTCTCCTCTCTGCTCTTAGCTTCAGATGAAATCTAGAAATGATTGAATAAAGTTCCTTTTTAAAAACTAAGTCTGACTCTGGCTCAAAACATGTCATATATATATATATATATATATGTGTGTGTGTGTGTGTGTGTGTGTGTGCAACGAATAAACTTCTTATTGTGTGCCATATTTTATCGTGGCGAGTGGTTAATTTTAACATGGCGAACCAAAGGTAGGGCCTGGCCAGTGGTGTGTGAATGATACTGTATTATCGAAGAAGCAGGAATCTTGAAAGGATTAACTATAATTTATTGCACTTCTTGAAACACATAGCATATTACAAATATGAAGATTGGACGATACATCAAAGACAAGGAGAATCACAAAAACACACAAAGCGTGGCAGCCGACTGACTACATGATTGCAGAGAGGCGAGAGCAGAAGGGAGAGCACGTGATTTCCAGATATCGGTATTTATGATCAACGGGACGATACGTGATTTTAGGAGGTGGATGGAGATATTTTCATAAGTCCCCGGTAGGGGGTAATCAATTAAAATAATTACATGGTTGTCCTGAAGGACTAGACGTTAATAATTCAAAAACTATTACAGATTATTGGAATTATTACATATATATATATGACATGATTTGATGTCAGAAACAGACTTAGTTTTTAAAAAAAGGAACTTTATTTGATCAAAGTTAGACATCATCTGACGCAAAGAGCAGAGAGGAAAAAAAAGCATGCCACCGAAAATCTTAAGTGGTTAACACTTAAAACACCAATCGCGGCGTTCATGAGTGCTCTTGAAAGTTAATGCTGACATATAGGGCTATTAAATATAACGATCTGGAATTAGACATGTTTATTGGCTAGGCCATATGTTCAGAAGAAATAAATTTGTGATTAGTTTTATACTTAAAGAGGTGAGGAGAAAATATAAAAGTGAATTGCTAGATAGGGAATTTAATTTTTAATCTAATTTAATTATCCTTACACACACACACACACACACATATATATATATGCAATGTATTTGCCTGTTACCTTTTCTTGTTTTAAAATAAATCCTTCTTGATAATAGAAATGTCCTTTAGATTAAAATAGATTTATATTTTATCAAACAGTTACATTTCATTTTACTATAGTAAATTACTTTTTTAATAAATTCCGAATTGCACTATGCATATCCTTTACTATGGATGGTACATGATTCTCTGTGTGTGTGCGACTTTCGTTTCTCCTCTTCCTTCTCTGTCTGCCCAAAGAGCAAGAGGCAGTCAGAGATGTTTTTTAAAGTTAAAAAAAAATATTCAGGATGGTTAAGATAAAGGACAATGTATACTTAATCGTTTGCGAAGGACGGCACTATCAAATTTCAAAAATGAGTCACGAAAGATCAATTCAATAGGAACACCGTAATTTTCAAGAAAATGGCAACTGTAATATTTTAAACATTATTTGATCATTGCATTATTATATTATATAAACATTATTATATTATCTATTTTTTGTATACATGACAAATAATGAAAACAATAATAATTATTCATTCTGTTTTAAATTTTCGCTACAATAAATGTTTTTTTGTTTCCAAATCTGATATAAAGGTACAGATTTTTATGTATGGCCCGCGCGATTATAATGTTTTTCCGAAGTGGCCCGCAAGGTCATTTGGGTTGGACACCCTTGTTCTAGATTACACTAAGAATAATTAATAGCCCCTTAAAAATCTATAATTTTTTAACTGTTAATGTGCATACTGTTAAATGATTCACATCAAATATGTTAAATTACAAGCTAAATTTAACGTACAATATTTAATTCTACGCATGCATTAATTTAAGTGAAGGATAGTAAGACAAGTAATTGATTGAGAAGAAAGGAATCTAGGTCAAATTCTTAAAAGCAGATTGAATAAGAAGATTTTTCCAGTGCTGCTGAAGGGTAAGTTGATTTTTGTCTTATTGTTATTAAAATTAATTAATGTAACTTTTTTTCTTAATACCTTCTTTATATTTAATTTTATTACTTTAAATTTTTATTTGTTTTAATTTTCTTTTAAGGCTTAATGTATGTTTAACTAATTATGATGACAATAGAACTATTTGATCATAACTATTCTGGATCACTTTCAAAAGTTTTTTTTTCTTAAATTCAATGCTGTATTACAAAGGGTAATTATACCTTTTTCATAGTTCTATAAAAATTTGTCCTTTTACTACTTTTTTAGTTTAATGTTTATCTGAGCCTATTTTTTGAAAATATTACATGTTTCATTCTCATGCTTTTGCTAGGATTAGAAAGAATCATTTTCGAAAAAAGAGGTCCCGGAAGGGGAGGAGGAGAGTCGATTAGATCAGAGGCTCTCAAACTTTTTGTGTCATAAGCCCCTTGCCATGTTTTTTGGTTTTGGGTAGACCCCTACTTACCTAACATTGAATTTTTGCAAATTTATCAACTTAAATACCATTTTCACCGATGTGTTATAGAGCTACTTACTTTAAAACTTCAAAAACTACTAACTACTACTTTAAAACTACTAAAGCGTTTAAAACTTCAGAAACACATATTAATTAATTAAATAAAATTTAATTAATACATAAAATAATTAATCGACAAACAAATGCTTCCAATGGGAGAGATTAATCGAGTGCTTCAATATCAAATTTTCAACATTAAGATCAATCTTGTCAGGTTTAACCATAAATCTCCTCAGTAAGTAGTGTCCGAACTTTTTCTTTCTTCCTTTTTTTTCAGTTCTTACTATAAGCTCACACTCTCTACATATTTATCTTGGTGGAATTTTCAATAGTTAAGGCTACACAGTACCATTTTTAGATACATCATTTTCAGTAGTATTCCATCTCTTCGAAATATTGTTTTTCATGGCAACCTGAGAACGCATTTGCCATGGCATTTTCTCTACAGGAAAAAATGGATGATAAAGCTTTTAAGTCGTATAAACTATTTTTAAAGCAAAAATTGGCCATGAAGTTAATCTTAATGAAATTAATTATGAGAACTAAGAAAACTCAAAACATAATCAAGCAAAAATGATTTTGCTGATTGATTTTTTGAGAGAAAAAAAAAATTGGAATTGATAACAATTTCAAACTCTAAAAGCTCAAAAATATTTTTAAATAATTCAATTTAAGAGTGGAAAAATGCGTTAAAATGAAATCGAAACCAAAACCATAGCTCATAAAACTTCAAATATCTTAAGAAATTATTTGCTAACAGATCTGAAATTTCGTGACAAGCTTCTCAATGGTATAGGCCATTAGAAAATGCTAGC
>BMAV01012646.1:0-48804 GCA_019973955.1 Trichonephila inaurata madagascariensis
TATAGTTTATTTTACAAAATAATTATATTTTCTATTTTTTTTTTTCTAAAATGAGTCAAAATTAACGTTCTTATAAAAATGATTCTAATCATTCCGTTTGTATTTTTTTTCACGTTGAGGAAATGATATTTTTCAAAAAAGGCTATGTTTTTCTTTTTTTAGAACTTTCAAAAATAAAAGTCAAAATTTTTTTACGATTTTAAAAAAATACTAAAATTTTAGTTAAATATTTAAATAAATTTTTTTTTTTAAAAATAATCTCAAAAATTTTTTTCCGTGTAAGAACGATATTATTCGAAAATTTTAAAAAAGGGGAAAAAATTGCTTAAAATTACGGTTTTAAAAAAAATTTGGTTTTCTTTTTCCCCCCTTTTGCGAGAAATATTTAAGTATTATGTTTGTTACATTTTTTTTTAAAAAATTACCGTTTTTTTTAATGATGTATGAAGTTCGAAGGCATTAAAAAAAAGCCCCCAATAAATTAAAACTTTAACAAATAAGCAATTTTTAAGAGGGTTTTGCAAAAAACCCGCTTGGCGCCAAAAACGGTTTTTTCTCTGCCCGTCATGTTTGTTTGAAATGTTAATGGGAAAAGAAGAGCCCTTAAATATTGAAAATCACCAGATTTGGCGTTTAAATATTTTTCCCTTTTTTTTAAAGGTTTTTTTTACTCTTTTTTCCCGAAGATTTCGTACCCCGATTTTTTAAAAAAACTCTTCCAAACTTTTTAGGGGTTAAAAACAAATCATCGCTTTATTTTTATGTTTTTTTTAAAAATACTCAAAATTTTATTCGCGTTTTTAATCTTCATCCAATTTTGAAATTGGAAAGATAATTTTTTTTTGTCACAATACAGTTTTTTTTTTTTCTTTTTTACAAAAAAACGTATTTTCATTTTTTATGTTTTTTTTCTAAAATAATTTAATATGGGGTTTATATGAAAATATTTTTAAAAACTCACACTTTGATTTTTTAAATTGTGATTTAAAAAATATGTCGAAAACCTTTTTTCGCAAATTTTAAAAAAAAACGTCTACAAATAATGAAAATCACCAGATTTGGCGAAATTAAATATCTCCTCTTCCTTTTATTTTAAACGTCTTTTCACTCCTGTAACTGTTAAGTTGGTTTGTTGTTCCGCAAGAGCGTTCTATCGTTCGGTTAGACCCCTTTTCTTTTTACCCGGTTTTTGAAAAAACCACGCTTAATTTTTTTTGATTTTTTAAAAATCGAAAATTTTTTTTGCCCTTTTAATAACTTCACCAGCAATTTTGTAATTGGAAAGATAATTTATTTCGTCACAATACAGAATTTTTTTTTTCCAAAACAACGATACTTTACATATTTTAAAATTTTTTCTAAAATAAATCAATATCACAACGCGTTTATACTGTAAATATTTAATAACTACTTATCAAATTAGAGTTTTTATAACTTGTTCATTTATGAAAATAATTGTATGAAACTTTTTTTCCGTTTATCGAACATTTAAAAAAATGCTCACAATTTTAATTCAACATTCAATACAATTGTAATAATCTTATCATAAAATTTCTTTCAACATACAAAACTATTTTTAAAAAGGTATATTTTCCTTTCAGCGACCTAAAAAGTTGCAAAGTGAATGAGTAAATATACAAGTCCCAATGTGTGTTCACTTACTCGAGAGCTCTGATAGCGAGAGGGGAAGGGAACTTCCATGACAATATGTTACACATTTAAAAATGTTCATGCAACGCAGAAGGGAAATAAACCTGTCTGACAAAGAAAAGAAGCGAAAAAATTTTGAAACAGGGAATTTTAAGTTATACACTCGGTAAAATCCCGATCAAAGCAAGGCTAAGCAGAGAGAGGGGGGTGAAGTCATTTTGAAAAAGAGTATTAGATAGGCTGATTTTGTGAAGGAAAGGGAAAATTTATAAAAGTAGAGCCCGTATTTAGTAAATTAAAGCCCGTGCAACGCCAGGCCATGCACAGCTAGTATCCAGTAATATTTCATTGCCCTAGTAGAGGCCAATATTGATCGTCTGCTCTAGAGGTTCTTAAACTTTCGATCACCTTTATTTATCAGCCTGACTTCGCGGATCCCTCAAGATTTTGCACATACCTCCCTGACAATATTCTTGATCGAAATGCATGTACTAGTAAAGTTTTTTCATTGGGGGATGCCTAGTCTAGTAGGGCACGTCTTTTAGTTTCTCACGAGACCTTTCAAAATCTGTAAAAGAGGGAAATCTTAAAGTTATATGACCCCTAGAAAGCTTCTGGGAACCCTCTGTGTTCCCCGGACCACTGTTGACGAGCCGCTGGTCTTTTGCATTAAACGTAATAATTGTTGCCAACTCATGATGTACGTTTTTAGAAATCTGCAGAATGGTCACTATTGCAGTTAAACATCTTTCAACCATCCACCGTTATGGTCTGATTCAGGTAATGAAATGAATACTAATTGTATGCTATACCAATATAAATGCTTTTTAAGAATCTTAGGTAGAACATATCTAAAGATATTTTTATGACATATCTCTGACCCAGTTGTGTGGATTATTCCAATGAACGTCACTTTAGTATCTGCTCCCGTGCATTGATTGATTTTATGGAGTCAGTTTCAAATAAAATTATCTATCTTCGTAAAGTTAATAATTATTTTGCGGTTATTATAAGAAAAATAAACTAAACTAACTTCAATAACTGCAATTAACTACGCAGTAAAGCATTGTTATAAATAGAATTCCAAAGTAAAAACAATCACTGTCCAAATACCGAACAGTTCAGTAAAAAAATTTTTCTCTCGTTAAGTTCAAAATCATTTAAACTGAAGCACAATATACTTTTAAAAATATCGATTCCTCTTAAATCTATTTGCTGTATTGTTAATTGTAAATAGAGCTAATTGAACTAAATTATTTTTTTTGAAATAAAGATGTCGATAAAATGCTCTTCAGTCCTCTTAATAAATGCTGATACATGAACACATTACTGTTTCGTGGAATAACTATTCTTAAGACACTCTATGAATTTTAATTGAAAAAAAGTTCTTTAATCTAATTTTAATGCAAATAGGAACTATACAACTTTAGAAATAATAATAATGCGTTTCAGATCCTTCTACGAGTTTTATAGAACTGCTGCTCTATCGAAATAGAGAAACTTATTTTTGTTATGCTCAAAATCTATTTAATGCTTTTTATTTCAATTTTATTTTCTTTTTTAAATTTTCATGGGGAACTCAATGCGGGGCAAATACTTTTATCTTTTTTAAAGATCTTCTTTAAAATAACCTTTTGCTCTTTAACTTCAAATAAAAAAATCGAAAAAGGAAAATTAAAACCTACCCTTTTGAATGATGGCCTTTTTTTTAAATGCTGCATCTTATTTTTAAAATTGTCATTAGAAACTGAGTTTACAAAAAAAAATCGAAATCACAAATGGAATTAAACTTCAAATTCTAGCTTATTTTCCTGACTTTTTTTTAAAAAAATGGGGAAAAAGACCGTAATGAGTAGAAATTATTCGTAAAAGAATGAGTCATTTTTTAAAAAGATCTAATCTTTTCCCCAAAATCTAACAGAAATATTTCAACGTTATTTATTCCAGTTATTTCTTGTTAAGAAAATCCAATTTTTTCCCTTTTCCCGTAAAACCCCACACCCCTTCCAAAATTTTGTTCCGACTTAATTTTTCAATTTTTTTCCCCTTTAAAAAGTTTTTGAAATGATTATTAAATTGTTTCATACATAGTATTTTATTTTACAAATTAAATTATTTTTTAAAAAACCTTTTTTCAAATAAACATCTCATATAAAAAAAAAAAAAAAATGTTATGGGTTTCAGGATGATTTTAAAAATTTCAAAAAAAGGGGTTTTGAACGGAAAAAAAAATCTTTTTTTAAAAAATTTTAAAAATTGAAAACTAAGAGTCATTGGGAGGTGGTGATAAAACACTTTTATAAAAGGGAAAAAGCTTGATGGGAGTTTTTGTTGTTAATGATACATAAAGGCTCACAGCAATCTCTTTTTTTTTCAATCAGAAATGATTTTTTTGTAAACGAAGCCTTTTCCGTCCCTTTAGGTAACACAGTAATTGTTCACAGATTTTTCATCATTGAATTTTTTTTTAATGAATATGCTTTATTTTGACATTATCGATAATATTTTTAAAGATTAATTTAAACTTAGTTGAATATACTTCTTTTACAGTAATATTTTTTAAATTATGTGATAAATTTCTCAAACATAGACAATCTTTTGTCAAGGCATGCATCAGTTAAAAAAAAATTATTAACAAATTACACTCAATTGAATGTTTTTTTTTTTTTGGTGAAAATTGTTAGTGCACTAAGAAAATGCTTAATACATTTGTTTGGTTATATTTGTCTATTTCTACTTAAAGAAAAATAGATTTTTTGAATTTTACTTGGTACTTCTAAGTTATATTTCGCTTTATTTTTATAAGTTATTAATCAATACTGAATGATTATATATATATATATATATATATATATATATGCAATATAAGAATTTTATAAGACACAAACTAAAAAAATTTAAAGAAAAAAAAACGATTTGACTCAAAGTATTATGCAAAATACAGAATATAAAGACCATTTTCAGCGATTTGTTCTTATACACCTCTAAAGAATTCTGCAACTAATATTACATAATAATTTCCGTACATATTTTATTTATAATAGATTTCTTTTTAAAGCAAAAAAAAGTAAACTCCATTTCACTCCATTTTTAAGTGTAAGATTTCAGTCAATAGAAAAAAATATTTAAGAATATTATTATATTTATATTTTTTAATTTCCCATGGGGCAAAAAATATACCTTCAAAATGCTAGTTTTTAAATTTAAAAGTGTTTAGTAACCTTTGACAAAAAACACTCTCACAGTTGCCTGAATATTCTCTCAAATGCATTCAAATTCAAGATAGTGTGTAAAATTCTTTATTGAAATACGGGTATTTCTTTTAACCTTCATTCTTGATATGAATAAAAACTCGATTATATATCCTCTATTTCCTTTAAAAATTTTTAATACCAGAAGTGATTTCTAAGAATTCCAAGCATCTCTTCTGTGTGCTCAGTTCAGTTCAGTACAGTGATAACTATGTATACCTGGAGACTTGGCCAGCGCCTTATGCTCCGAAAGGGAAAAGGATTAGTTTCTGAATTAGGATGCTATGATAGGTCGCGTGATTGCGCTGTACATCTGTAAACTTGGTTAACATCTTGTTCTTCCTTTAGTTGGTGAAGATGAGTACTTAGAACAAGTGTATTCTTCTGTGGCAATTTTTTTGTTTATTGCAAGAAAGTTTCGTGAAGAGTTCATTCCTTTAATAAAAGAGAAACCAAAAAAAAAGTTTGGGTTACTGTTTTTCTGGGGAATTTATTTTGTCCAAAAGCGTTTTATTTGGGAAAAACACTAAAAACCCGGGGTTTTATTTTTGGCCTACAAATTTCAAATTACCCAAAATTTTTTATGCATTTTCGGGCTATCATTGAGAAGCTTGTCAAAATTAAGATCTGTTGAAAAGTTTTTTTAAAAATTTGAAGTTCTCGAGCGTGGGTTTTTAAATTTTGGTTTCATTTTTAAAAATTTTTCCAACTTAAATTTAATTAATTAAAAATTTTTTTGACACAATCAACTTTTTTGTGTAATGTATATTTATTCCAATATTATTACTAAAATCATTTTGTTTATGTTTTGAATTTTTAAATTCTTAATTAATTATTAAAAACGGGTTTCCCGGTTTAAAAAAATTTTATAAAAAGAGATTATCATTTTAAAACGTTATGCTGTTTTAAAAAATTATACCCTTTTTTATGATGTAACATGTTGATCGTAATTACATCACATTATTAAAAAAGGAGAAATATGTTGCCAACTTTAAAAAACATCTTTAAAACCCCCAAAAATCGTGAAATGAAAAAAAACACTTTTAGAGTTTCGTTTAATGGAAAAAAAAAAGACATACTAAAAAATGAGCACGTCGACATTCTTGTTATGAAATAAATATGCTTGTCTCAGATTTGAGCCTTTTCGATCGAATTTGATTCGTTACATGTACCAAACCTCCCAAAATGTTAATTAATCTCTCGACAAATTAAAAACATATTCAGGATTAAGAATTTTTTATATACTGGCTACATATTTTGAAAAAGGTTCAAAAAAAATTTTAAATTTTCTTTAAATTTTACGAACTTTTTTTATTACCAGTTACACGCGGGGGAGCACATATTAAAATGAGTACGATTATTTTTTTTATTTTACTTAACTGTTTTTTCCTTTTTTTAAAACTAAAAGTAAAATTTTTGTTTTTAAAAAAATAAGAATAAGTTGGAAAAATAATTACACTCTCTTAAAGTTGACTTCAACCCAAGGATAGGGAAATGTGATGTTTACTTTTTTTTGACGGATTTAAAAAAAGTTTTACTTGATTAAAAGTCATATTGTTTGATTTTTTCCGCAAAAAATTTATTTGTAAGCATCATTTTTTAAGCCCATCCTGGGGTTTTGGAGAATAAAGGGGGCTTTGGCGAATTTTTTAGCAACCAAAAAACCCAAACAACTTAGGAAATTTAAGGGAAAGGCGGGAATTTTTAAAAAAAAATAAAATTTTAATAAAAAAAAAAATATATTGATAAAGTTATCAGTAATGCTTTTTTGAGTTTTTTTGATCGTTTCAGCCCAACCGGGTAACTATTCAACATTTTAAACCCCAAAAGTAAAAAGTTTTATCTAGCTTTTAAATGCCAACTATACAAAACCCCATTTAAATTTCTCTTTGAAAGGTGGTCAACCATCATGTTACATAAAAAAAACTATTGTTTTGCAAAAATGTTTTTGGAATTGGGCATTAACAGCAGTATGAAATGGTTTTACCAATGATTGAACATGGTATTGTTTTTATCAATTTACCTGTTAGTAGAAGGTGCCTTGAATGTGGAAAAAAACAACTTTAATCCCATTTTATCCCAACAAAAAAAAAGATTAGATTTATTTAAAATTTTACATGTAATTTTTTTGGATAATTATTAATCTTTTAGGGACTAATTTTTAAAAATTTTAAAGTATTTTTTAGCTTATTAATTTTTTAAAATGTTTTAAAAAGTTCCAGAAGAAATTATTAAAGAGTTTCAACAATTTCAATATCTTTTTTTTTGATTCTTTCACCTCTTTTTCGAATATTGAAAGAATCAAAATTAAATGAACAAAAATTATAGAATAAAAATTAGTTATAAAAGAGCATAAATATTTCACACAAGAATGTTTTTATTTTTCAGTATTAGACATTAAGTAAAAAAATTAAATCTACTTAACTACTAATATTTAACGTAAAATTTGTCCTATTAAAAAGATCACATTTTTAAATTAATTTACACAGACACAAATCAAAACCCCTTTTTGGTAACATTATATGAAACGAAACACATGACCGCCAATTCAGCCCATAATACATGCAAAATTGGTACCCCAACGAACGTTGTTGATAACATGTAAGTACAGATTTATTTTAAAAACCATAGTGCAGAAAGAAGTGGCATAAGGGGGGAACATTTGGGCCTCCAGGTTGTTTTTACAAAGGGTAGGTACTTGGCGAATGCGGTTTTTGGGCCCTCCAACTGCAAATATGAGGCGTTGCCCCGAAGAAAGGCTAACCTGACCAAATAGCTTCAATAACTTGCCAAAACCCCATAATAGGGTTCCAAAAATTAACACAGTTTGGTATAAAATTTTCTGTGTACAGGTAGTTATTGAGCAGAAAAAGCAAGAAATCTCCCATAAATGTGTACCGATTTATCTTATAATATAGTACATAAAGGCAGGGCGCAACAGAGAACAACCCCTTGGTGTTTTTGGGCCCCGGGGGATTCAAAAAAAGGGGGATTGGCGGCGAAAGGCTTTGGGCCCCGGCCCCCTGTGCCTCCCACCCCCGAATAGGGGGGGTGTACGTTATGCCACTGCAGAAAGGTACAATATTTTGTTTATTTAAAACATTGTTTTTTTAAAAAACTTAAATCTGATATTTTTAAAATAAAGACACAAGACCAGTCAAAGCGTTTTAATTCACAAATATTGTTTTTTCTGGTTTATAACACACATTTAATGTAACCGTGTTTTGTTTTTTTGGGAAGAAAATGAATGAGATATTTTAAGACCCTGGGGGGTATACGTTCCATAAAAGTAGAGCGTAATATGAAACAGCGTTAGGAGGTTCCCTCATCAGTAAATAAGGGGTTGGGGAAAGGGGAGAAAATTGGGTATTTTACCATTAAATTTTTTAATTATGTGTTTTATAACAAAAAAAAAAATTTATTTTTTTTCCCAACTATAGAAACATAATAAATGAATGCTTAAATTTTAAAAAAAAATTCTAAGTCCGTATGTTTAATTTGATCATAAATTTTTCGGATCTGAATCAGTATCTGTATTTCCAATTTTCTCCCTTTTATAAAAAGGGACAATGTAATTTGCGTTTTCCTTTTGCGCTCTGTAAGAAGTTGTTGGTCGGGATAAGGCATCCCCCTTTTTTTTCCTTTGACAATGGTTTCGCCTGTTTTTTTTTTTCTTCTTGTTTATTTTCGTGTTTTTACTTCACCCATGAAAAAAAACAAAAAAATCTAATATTTGTCACTATAGCAATCATTATATTATATAAATTTATACTGACAATAACGTTAACAAATGTTTGAAACGATAAAAATCATTCATAAAACACTGTAAAAAAGAAGAAACAGATAAACGCCGGATATTGGGAAGCCTACCACTGTTTTTTTCAAAACCCAAAAGATTAAGTATGTGATCATTTTGGGAATGTTGGAGTTTTTATTTTCCTCTTCTGAGGGATCATACGGTGTTATCGATTTGAATGATTAAAAAACCATCATATGGCGTATTTTATTACAGGTGAAAGGAGTTGGTTTTAACAGCAAAAAATATACTGGTCCTGAAGGGGTTAGAAAAAATTTAGGTATTACATATTATGAACAATGCCAACATTCAAAAAAAAATTTGCGAAGTTGGCAACCCTGATTTTCCATAGTTGTACATGCAATTTTTTTTTTACACAAACCGGTTTATTTCATATATTTTGCAAACAGTTTCAAAAATTAAGTAACAAAAAATTTAAAAAGTTTTTTGGCAAAACCTTTTATGCAGGTATGTTGCACATGAGCTGAAACATGCAAGAAATCTGTTCAGTCTGACATACAGAAAGAACCATAATAATAAAGCAAGCGATTCTATTCCAATTAAAGGTTTTTCATTTTTTTTCCTGATGATTTTGGTTTTTTTTTTCACGATTTGCTGGGAAAAAAATTCAGAATAAAATTTTTAACAGAAAAGCTAGATGAAGAAAGTTTTTTTCTTTAGAAAAGGGTTAAAACAATTCCCCAAAGCCTGCCCCAATTGTTTCAGTGCGGAAAAAAAATGAAACACAGACTTGTATCTCAGAAAATTATCATAACTTATTCCCATTCAATTATACTTTTTATTTTTTTAAAGTTTTCTTTCCCTGGGAAATTCAAAAAAAAAAACAAGAAGGTACAGAAACAACCCAAATAACTTTTTCATTTTAGGTTGGGGGGGAAAGGAACAGCTTTTGTTTTAGTTTTGAGTATTGAAATTAATGTTCTAATTTGATATTGGGTTACTATAAAATTGGGGTTGGACTTCAAGTAGGCAAAACTTTCAATACGGTTACCAATACATTTAAATTTGGTTCGTGGTTGTCATCCATTATTTTTTTAATTTTTTCTTTTTTAACTTTATTTATTGTGTATATTGTTTGATATTATTATTTAGGGTATTAAAAAGAATTTTTTTCTGATTTATATTTTTTGCGTATCCCATAATTTCGACAATTTTTTTAGATTTTTTCACAAACTTAAAATTTCCATGCTTTCCGTTTAGATTGTAAAAATGAAAGTTTTACTCTGTTTTTTCATAAAGAATATTTCAAATATTATTGGTGAGTACTAAGATCATCTCTTTTAAAAAAAATATTGCCACCCCTTTAAAAATTTTTATGAAAAGGGATTACCAAATTCGCACCTTTTTGCGTTTTTTAATTTTTTAAAAATCTTACAGATTGAGAATTTGCTTATTTTGGCCATCATGAAAGTGATACCATGGTCGCAAAATGAAAATAGTTTTTGAGAGGTTAAATAATTTACCTTTAGTTTTATTTCAGATGTTTAGATGCAAATTTGAATAAGATAGAAAATCTATCAGAAATAATTCTTTTTTTTACTACAGCAAATTGTAATTAAGATTCCTCTCAGAACCAGCTACTATAAATTCTTCAGTATATAATTTAGATGGTTCATGTATCCTAACAAATTTTTTTGAAACATTTTTAAAGGCATTTTTACTTATGCTATTGATTTCATAAAAAAAAAAAATCTGTTTAATTCATGTTCCTCTACACATTAGAACTTCCCATTTTAAAATGATTTTTGAACAAAAAAAAATATAAGCTTGCTGTAAAATAAAGATGGAGTTGATGATAATATGATTTTAGATAGGTTTTTCAAAAAAATTTAATAAAAAAAAAACTTATAGTGGAGTTGTTTCAAAAAATTTAATTGTATTTTTTTGTCTTTTTTAAAGCTTAATTTTTCAAATTTGAATAAATATTTGAAAATATGATTTGTTTTTTATTTTTTTTTTTACAAATCATTAAAAAATGTGACACTAGTAAAATGGCTAAATTTGGGTTGACTGGTCCTTAGATGTTATTTTTTTTTTCTAAAATATTCAAAAAAGTCTCTAAAAACTCTTCCAGTTGGTTAAAAAATTTTGAATTTCAAAAGTTTTGAAATGAAAATTTACCGTTTTAGTTGTTTTTTTCATTCTTCTGGCCTAAACTTTTTTTTAAAAATTTTTATTTAAAAAAAAATTAACTTAAAAACTACAAATTTTTTTCTTTGGGAATGAATAAAACGTTAATATAAAAGGATGATTAAAATATGTTACAATGAACTTTTTTAATTTTACCCCGGGTGGGTTAAAAAGGGGCCCCCAGTACCTTGGGTAAATATTAAGGAAGTTGTGTATGAATCATTTTAAAAAATTGATAAAAAAAAAACTTACTTACCTGGGGCCTAATGAGACCTTTTAGTTTTTTTATGTTACAAAATTTTTAAGAACCATTCCTTTTTTTACTTTTTGTTTTGAAATTTTTTTAAAATGAAAAATTTGTTATTCATCATGTTTCCAAGATATTTAAAGAATAATGTTTGTTCTTCTTTTAAAGAATAATGTTTCCAAGATTTTCTTTTAAAATGTTTCCAAGATACTTATTGAAAGACTGATTTTAAATAAAAATTAATTTTCTGTTTGTATTAGATTTTAAAGCAAATATTCTTTTGAAATATAAATATAACTTTTTTAAAGAGCCAGATTCTTTCACATTTGTTTAACTTTTAAACGAATCTTTTTGTTATTTTCAAAAATTAAAATTTGAGGTAAAGTTCAAAAAATACAGTTTATGATCAATAGCAGTTGCATTTTTTAAACCAAAATTATATTTTGTTAACTTGGACCCAAAAAAATTGGGTTAATTAAAAAAAGACATGGTTGAATTTGGGTAAAAACTTAATTTCTTAACTTGGCACGCAAATAATAAAAAAAAATGCAAAAAAAAATTTAGATTTTAAGTAAAGTGGAAAAAAATTCCCTAAAATGTAGTTAAAAATATATAAATGGAAAATAAATTTCAACTTAAGTATCACATATTTAGATCCCCTTTTAAATTTTATTTTATATATTTGAGTTAAAAATTGTATTGGGTACAAAAACCATAAAAAAAAAAAAACGATACATACCAAAATTTGACCCATAAAAACTATACATGAGTGCATTGCACCATTTTGGTTTTTTAAACCCAAAATTTTATCCAGTAAAAAGGGCCAAAATGAGGTGATGTTTACAATTTTGAATACGGAGTCGGGAAAAATAAGAAAGGGGTATTCTCAAATTTGAGTATGTTTGCATCGGAGCTATTTTGAGTATGTGAAGTATTTAAAAGTGAGTATTTTGTACTCAGTTCAGAATACTGGTTTATCGCAGTGAATTTTTCGAATTTTCCAAAAACTCATTTTGAAATAGGCTGCCCTGATATTGAACCGAATCGCTTTTATAAAGTAGTGTTCTATTGTTTTTTTGGAAAACAGTTCTGAAAAAGATTTGTTTCTTCCAACCGCCCGAAACATTGTTCCGAAGTTCATAATACATCAATTTTACCTGCGTTACTTTTTATTGAAACCTTTTAAAAAAACCATCTAATCCTACTGTAACCTTTTTTTCGATGTTGCCCTCACAAAAACCGGGGGCCCCGGGGTTTTTATGCGGCTTCGAAAACCCAGTTTTCCTCCTGCCGTTTTGGGTTCCCCCCATAGAACACCCCGGTCCTGTATTCCAGAAAAAAAAAATTGTTCGTGTAAAAAAGGCCCCCCGGGTAATAAATCGGTATCCCGGAAACATGTTTAACAAGATATGTTGTGTTTCAGAATTTATTCTGTTATCGTTCAGACTTATTTATGGGGAGAAGAACGTTAAGAAATGGTTCACCCAAAGAAAATAAAAATCCGTGCATGCCCAAACTGAAATTGAGTATACCCTGTCAGCTGCAAATACGGATGTAGGATTGAATTGATCTGGGCTTGCAATGAATTGACACGTGAAATAAACTTACTTATAATCCAGATAACGTATTCTGAAGGGAGACTCATTTCTAAACAATAAAGAGAGATTTTTATGTACAGTCAAACCTCTATATAACGAATCTCTATACTGCAAAGTTTTCTATATAGCGAACTTTTTCCTGGAACCTTGAACATTTAACGATTTTCTTCGTAAAATCACATCTCTATAATGAATTCATTTTCTATGTAATGAAATTTTGACGGATGATTTTGTGAAGAGGTACCTAGACCCCTCTATCTGGTTATTCGATGTTCATGATGTTGCAGCTTTGGTTGGGAGAGGAGGGCGTGACTTCAGGAGTGGAGAACCAATGAGAGTGGTGCTGTGGAGGTGGGCTTTTACTGAGGTTGGAAGTGAGCTTAAACTGCACTAGCATTGATTTCGGAAGAATTATTCTAATTTTAGTTTATATTATTTTAAAGACAACTATTATAAAGAGAAAATAATTAGAAGGGAATTTAGAAAAGGTTAAAAATAATACGAGATTAAACTCTATCCATATATTTCTGCTGGGGTAGGTAAGGCGGTTTTTCTCGTCCGAATTGCATTTAAACCTTTGGGAGAAGAACGAGAATTTTAGGATTTTTCTACGAGGCTTTGAAAATGACATTAAAAAGTTCCAAAACTTGTATTAAGTCAGAGGTATTTCATTTCTTTGGCTAAGGAATCCACGGGGGGAATCTTCTTCCGTTACTATTTTATTTTCATTACAGTAGTTTTAATTGGGGATTTCCACTACCACCGTTAGCAAAAAGAAATGCCTTCTTTAATCCATTTACCGGCGAAATTTTTCTTTTCATTGATCAACGAAGGGTAATCTTCGGTTGTGGGAATTTGGGACATTTTGTATAAATATGCCGAATGACCGTAGCCCCTCGCAGTTACCGCTGCGCGCTCTTTCCTGTCTTTCTTGATTTGGCAGTTTCTCAAAGCGTGCGCTTACCGCATTTTGCCATCTTTGTTGCATGGCAGTTCGCGGCAGTATGAAAAGTTATTACAGTTGAAGCAGGGTTATTCCTCTTACGAGGTGTAACCATCAACTTTCACTTGTAAGTAACCTAATTTGTTAAATCAACATTTTGCTGTTATTGGCGTTTCGGGAGAAGTATTAGAAAATATGGAAGGGTTTTTTGTTCTTTTGAGATAAGCTGCGTACAGCTTTCACTACAAAACCTTCTTCTACTAAATCGTTTGTGATATCTTCGATTTTAGAGAAACCCGGGAGACCTTTTATTACAGCTTTCTTTATCGTTTGTCAGGTTTACGGTTAATTACATAGAATTCGAATTCCTTTATCCGCTTTCTGCGAAGTGATGAGAGTTCTGATATTCTTCAAAATCATTTGTGAAAATTTTAATTACATCACCGGCAGTTCTATTGCGAATTTTTGGGGAATTTTTCGAAAATTAATTTAATTTGATCGCGGAAATTTTCTCGATTTTAAGCATGACAGGTGGGGAAGTTTAGTCGAGGGAGTAACTACATCAGAAGTTGCTATTATTGTTAGTCGGGAGTGGATGTCTGACATCCTTATACCCTAAGTCCGAGAAATACTGTTTCTATGGGATCCTGGTTATGACGGGGAAACGGCTCGGGCTCGTCTTTTTTAGGAAAGTTAAACTCTTCCGTGGATTCCTTTGCTTTATTTTTTTGCGCTTTTTTACATAACTTTTCTTTTTAACCTTACACTCGGCTTTTTTCATATCCGAAATGGGATCGTTAGAATAATTTCTCCAACTACCGCGTAGTGGGAATTTTATGCTCATTGCAATCAGTTCTAGTGCATGGGGAGGTTTTAAGCTCACTTACCATTTCCTCCTTTTCATAGCCATGGCTTGGGTGCTCATCCGGTAGATTTCGGAGAAGGAATTCTGTGAGTAGAACTTTAAGGCTTTCATCGAGAAGTGATTTAGAAGGCCGGAGATACCGCGACTGTATCTCGCTTTCGCAGGCAGCAATTTTCGCTTGTCTAGTCGGCGAAAAGTCCAAATTTCGCTATAATCACCTTTCGCGATCGTCGATCCAAAACGCGGAGCCTAATCAATCGTGGTTTCATCAGTCCGAAAGTTGTTCGTAAATTTGTACCCTTTCTTTTGGGATTCAATTTTTGTTCTCTCTAATACATTTTTATAGTGGTCATCAATCTTGAAATGGCTTGCTATATTTCTCCAATCCTCGCCGAGAACACAGAGTGCCCTGGACGTTTCATCGAAAAAATGCAACTTTTAATTCCCATTGCCCAGCACACTAGAAACATTCGAGTGGGAGTTGTCCTGGGTCCCCGTGTTCTAATTATAAAATAATGTTCAATATTACTTGTAAGCCTTAAATTATAAAATGTCCTTAAAATTCATTAATTTTAGGATAAAATTATTTTCTTAATAATGAAATATTAAATTCTTCGACACCTTTTTCTCTTGTTTTAATTACAGTTTTTCTATCTTTGCTTTTTTTCATGAGTGTACATAATAGAACATATATAATTCTAAAGAAAGGTATGACAATTACTTTTTAATATGTAGTGTTTATGATTTTAAAATTTATTTTATGTGGTTTATAAAGCATATTAAAAGTTATTTGAACCTTTTATAAAACGAATTTTACAATATAACGATTTTTTACGGGATTTAGCGACTTCGTATATAGAGGTCCGACTGTATTTTGAATATATCAAATCACTGGTTTTTTCGGGGGAAAAAAGCTTAAAATACATTTTAAAAAGAGACACACTCAAAGGCTCTATTTAGTTGCTCGACTTTATGCAGTTTATAATACAGAGTTTAATAAGAACATCACAAAGAGTAAATGATTTCTATGTTTTAAATGCGGTAAAAAGGAAATAAATCAGAAATGTGGTAAAAAGGAAATATATCAGAAAGTTTTGCCCAGAACATTTTTTTCTTATTTTGTGAGCATTTTATATCCAAGTAAATAAATTTTCTATAAAATAAAAAAATTTCTGAGCTAGGAAAAAAGATTTTATTAAATTCAATACGATGTAAAAATAATTTTAAATAACTCTTAGAGATGAAAATTTTCGATATAAAGGAGATATTAAAGGTGTTTATAAACAAAATTTTCTTTGAATATAAAGATAATTATGTTTTTCTCTATTACATAAATATCTTAAATTGTGCGTATTTCAAAGCATTGGGAAAAATATTAAATAAATTGTTATTATTAAAAATACAACAGTTAATCGTGTAGTCTCTATTGACAATCTAGGTAAATTACCAAACAAATCTTTGGATACGAAAAAGAAGAAATTGCCAAATAAAATTTACCAACAAAAATAAAAATTTTATTTTTGAATCTTTTAACATCACAAAAGTATATTTATTAATATAGATAAATTAATTTTTATTTCTTTTCATTAAAAACGCTTCATTATGTTTGTAAGAAAATTAATATAAATTAAATTTTAGTACATTTTTCCTTTTTTAGAAATTTAGCGATAAATATTATATTTATAACATTCATAATGTTTATTTTTCCTACCCATTCCATAAAAGAAAAATGAATGGAATGTTTCAGTTCACCTAAAAATAAATAATGCATCCATTACCTTAAATCTTAAATTTCCTACTTAAAACAAATCCCTTTGAAAAGAGAAATTCTAAGATATTTCTCGAAATCATTGGTATTTGAAAACATCCCAATTGTAATAAATGAACCATCCTCTTATTTAAAAGTTAACTGTAAAGATATAGTATATCAACATGTTTTTTTTTTTTCATTTTCTTTTTTAAAATTGTCTGAATCAAGAATATACCAAAAAATAAAACCATAATTTTTTTAACATTACGTTTTTTAAAAAGTTTTCAAAAAAAAGGAAAAAAAATAGATATAATTATCTCAATAAAAAATTTCAAAAATGATCTGATTAGATATACCAGGCGGAAGGTATATTTTCAAAACAAAACCTTAATAATTTTATTATATTTTGACAAAAATTGTATAAGTTTACCATAAAATCCCACAATAAATTTCCACGAAACCTAATAGTTAACTTTTAAAATAGATTGTTTAAAGATGAAAAAAAAATTTTGCATTTGTGAGAAATCAGCATCAGAAAAAATCTGATAATATTAAAATATACGTATATATATATATATATATATATATATATATATATTCAAGCTCGTAACTGATATTTATATTTGAATTGCATTTAGATTTTAGACTTATATTACAATTATATTATAAGTTGATTTATGTAAAAGGAAGAAAACTTACTATATTCATATATAACAATTCAAATATAAACATGTAAGCTCTAGCGACGTTATAAATTTCCTTCCACGTTCACCTAAATTGCGGAAAACGAATTAAGACTTTTCGTGTAAAATATTTTAATTGGTCTTTCTGAATAAACTGAGCATAGAATGGAATTCACCTAAATCTAATAAAAAAACTTTAATTTTTATTTTTAATTTACAAAAGAATGCTCAAAATTTACTCCTAAAATACATAAATATTTCATGTGTTGCATCGAAATCCAGGGATTAAGTGGACGTGCGACTAAAGAGATCAATTTAAAAATTCACAAGAAGTGTTCCTTCCTGTAAGGCAATAAAATTTATTTTGTCAAAAATAATACATTCACGTCCTAAAAGGCGTTAGGTCATACATGGTAATACAATACTAAAGTAAAAAATTCCATGAAAGGTATAAATCTAATGTTCTAACATTAAGTCCATGATTGCACTTCTGTCATAGTAAGTAGATAAAAATAATAATCACTTTAACTTTTCCGCATACCTGCTTTCACTTCTAAATATGAAACTGATGATTTATGTAAGGAGACCATCGATCATTTTTGAAAATATAAATATTCTCAACTTAAAACAGAGAGTATATTTTACTGGCATCTGTTCTTAATAGTAGTTAGATGGAAATATCGTAAAATTAAGCTTTGCTGTTGACATGAATACGCAAATGTTTTTTTCAAATCAACACTATAAGAGAAAAATTCATTGCAAACTTCCCAAACATCAGGCTTTTATTTGGTATGAATACGCAAATGTTTTTTTATCATACTGGGTGAAAGCTTGCTGCATATTTCTCTCTCAAAGTTCAAGAGGCTTTTCCTTGGTATGAATAAGCAAATGTTGTTTTAAAATATCCCTTCGTGAGAAAGCTTTGTTGCATATTTCACAAATGTGAGGCTTTTCCTTGGTATGAATACGCATATGTGCTCTTAAATCTGCCACTCTAGAGAGCAGGGCTTATTGCAGATTCCCACAAACATGAGGCTTTTCCCTTCGTATGAATAAGTAAATGTTTTTAAAGTACTACTTTTGAGCAAAGTTTTATCGCATATTTCACAGCTGTGAGGTTTTCCTCTTGGTATGAATACAAAACAAAGTTCTTTTTAAAGTACCACTTTGGGTGAAAGGCTTGTTGCATATTTCACAAACATGAGGCTTTTCCTTGGTATGAATAAGTAAATGTTTTTTTAAAGTACAACTGAGAGCAAAAGCTTTATCGCATATTTCACAGCTGTGAGGCTTTTCTTTGGTATGAATAAGCAAATGTTGTTTTAAAATATCCCTTCGTGAGAAAGCTTTGTTGCATATTTCACAAATGTGAGGCTTTTCCATGGTATGAATAAGTAAATGTTTTTTTAAACTACTACTTTGAGAAAAAGCTTTGTTGCACATTTCACAAATGTGAGGCTTTTCCTTGGTATGAATACGCATATGTGCTCTTAAATTGCCACTTTGAGAGAAAGGCTTATTACAGATTTCACAAACATGAGGCTTTTCCTTGGTATGAATAAGTAAATGTTTTTTTAAAGTACTACTTTGGGAGAAAGCTTTGTTGCATATTTCACAAATGTGAGGCTTTTTCTTGGTATGAATACGCAAATGTTCTTTTAAAGTATATTTTCGTGAGAAAGATTTGTTACATAGTTCACAAACATGAGGCCTTTTGTTTGTATGAATAAGCATATGTCTTCTCAAAAGATGAGCTCGAGAGAAAGTCTTATTGCAAATTCCGCAAGTTTGGAGGATCTTTTCGTTGATATGAAGGCGCAGATGTGCTCTACAGTCAACATCTTGAGGAAAAGTCACATGACATATTTCACAAATATGCAGCTTTTCATCGGAAAGTATATCCACGTGTTGATTCAACATATCATTTCGAGGAAGGGCCATGTTGCTAATTTAAAAATGAAATCTTTACCTCTGGTTCTATCTGGTAAACTCTTACTTAACATAAAGCGGAGAAGCAAATGGCAGATTATATTACTTAACATGAATAGCGGCTTATAGTTATATTTTCATACTAGTTTGCTTCATTTCAATGCAGTACTGAAATTAAAATCAGAATTTTTACTTTCTTTTGAAACTAAAACTTAAAAATAGAAATTCTTATGTTAGATTTTTAAATGTATTAAACACGTGTCATACTTTTTCTCTCTTCATCTAGCTCGAAAAAGTAAGTCTTTTTTTTAATGGCACGTGCAAAAAAAGTACAATCAAAATATAAAATGTATTTACTTAATATAGAAAATTGTATAGTCTTATATTTCTTTTGATTTTGAATGATATCACCCTTAAAAGGAACACGAGGGCTTTTCGCGGTGTATTTCTTAATTTTGACACGCACTCATGGCGAGGACGACACCTGAGCCGGCACCTCTCTTCCCACGCTAATCCAGTGGCAGAAGCTTCAGCTTCGACAGATTTCACGCACATGAGCTTGCTGTTCATCAGTGGCACTTGCTACGAACTCATGAAACGCCGACCACGAGTACATGACCATGACTACTAAGCTACCAAACCCACATGGTTTAAATGAAATGGGAGTGAGATTTAGTTATATTGAGGATTTAAAAGCAAAAAAATAAGTCTCTACACAGACACTAACATCGATTACAATCTTTCCATGACTAAAAGTATAAATCCAGTCAGTCGTGTACTGTTTCCTAATGTTCATAATGTTAACTGAGCAGAATAAATCAATTTATAAAAAATTTCATCCGATTTGGAGGGCGTCAAATCCTCCATGAATATCGTTGAGAAGGTTTTAGATCCTTCATTGGCTGGATCCTTTAGTGAGTGAGTGAGTGAATATCAACGTTACACCGGTCAGCCACTCGAGAGCTTTTGGCGGAATTTGTAATTTTGAATCATGGTCAAGTGACGTGGATATTACATCAGTTGACCTCTCTGTCCTAAGTTCCTCACTACACAAATGGGAGGACGTTTAAGCCTCGACAGATTTAACGTACATCAACCCCCTACACGGCGGATCTTTAGTGGTACTAGGCTCAAAATCATGACTCACCGGCCTCGAGTCCGTAACCTTAATCACTACGCCACCACGACCACGATGGATTAATTAGATCAGAAAGCTTTCGAATTTACCGTATTTACTCAAATCTAGGCAGCATTTTTTTTCCAGTGTTAATGCTACAAAAATGAGGTGCGTCTTAAAATCGAACTCTCAAAACATTTGTTGGATGGGGAAATTGAGTTTCTGCACCTTTCAAAGAGAAAATGTTACCCTCCCATCTGGGTACCTGCATCCATGATTTATACCATTCCTTGGTTTATCTCCAGTATTCAGTCCATCCTAAACATCGTTGCCTGCTTGTATTTAGAAAACATTTTGTGTACTCTAACCATGAAAAATATCGGTAATAGTATCAAGACGAGTTCACTACAACGCAAGTATGAAAAGGGAGGCAATTTTATGTGAAGAGAAAAACAGGAACAGAGCAGCGGCCACTAATTATTTGGCAGAGAGGAAACAAATATACGTCTATAGGGTAAACAAAATCATATTAGTTTTGCTTGTAAATGTTCAAAAGTCTATAATAATTCTTTTACATTATTCTATAACACATTCTTTTTTTAAAAAAAGTTGTTTAACAAACGCATTGGATGGTACGGAAAGCGACACTGTCTCCGAAAATAGCCCACATCGTCACCTATTCCGAAGTCATGTGATAAAATGGGAGTCTTGAATCCTTTTCGAAACATGATACTGATGGTTAGAGTAATTATAGGTTTATACATGTATTCGAAAGTTTTTACTTCTGGTAAAATAAATAAAATTTTAATGCTTATTATTTCTTTGACTAAACCTTTTAAAAAAGTTTTTTAAGTATCGGATATTGAGATGAATCTTTTATATATTTATTTTATTTTTTCTCAGAAACGTGTAGATAATGGGAGTGCGGCTTAGAATCGATGACATTTTTTTACAAAAGCATTTTGAGAATTTCGGGTGCGGGTTAGATTTATAAAAGCGGCTTAGATTCTAGTAAATAAGGTAATTTTATTGATCCCGTCCGGTACACAAATGGCCCATGAAATGAAAATGGCATTTTCTCCACCCACATATTCAATTACCCGATTCATAGATCTTGACATACAAAAGGAGTGACTCTCATTAAATGTTTATAAATGCCAAAGGAGAGTTGTTGAATAGCTATTGGGATTCGAAGAGCCTTTCGATAGATTCATTTTGCTGTGTTGATTGTGGCTTAGTTCTGTATCCTCTCGTTCTTTCCTCTTGCTGGGTAGTTATCGTCTGGAGTGGTTAAGGTATCCGATTACCCTAATATCGTGATTTCTGTCAAAAATTGACAATTTGCTTATGATTTTGTTTTACAGGTCCTCTTATTAGCTTTGTAAAAATACCAAGTTTATCCTTTTCTATTCGTTAGAACAAAACTACAAGTAAGTTTTAGTGTGCCAGATGCCACTACTTTGGCCATATCCATACATTATGCGCCTTTTGCTCAACTTTTTTTGAAAATGCTCAAAATGGGGACAGTTATTGCTCAAAAGTTTTGAAAAACAATCAACTGCAACTTTCTTGTGTATATTCGGTATAATAGCAGAAGTGTTTTAACCTTCAAATGTATCAATCACTATTTTATTACAAAGATTGCAGTCCTTTATAAGAATATAATCATTGTTTTTTTAAGAAATTTCACATAATAAGTAAGAAAAAGGGCTCTAGATTTTATAAAAATTAAGATATCTCTTATCTTGAAGGTCAACACAAAAAACCCCTATATCTACATTTTTTTTAAGCTGTCGCAAGTAGTTGGATACCTTAAACCTAGAGTTGTTGGCAATGGATTCGATGACATTAAACCGCAAATTACTATTGTTTTATTTCTTATGTCGTGAGCACTTTATTTATAATGCAAACATTTGAGTTTATTTTTTATTTATTTGTACTTTCCTAGGATCGATACATTCCTCGGAACCGGGTTTTTGTTACCCGCACGATCGTGCGGGTTGGGCTTTATTTGAGTCACTACAGCTATAAAGGTAATTTCTTGCGATTTCTTTTCTGTTTCAATAATGTTTATATAAGGTTAAATAAAAACGAAATATATTGTTATATAATTAAAACCATATTTCCTTGGGGTTGCCATGGAGGAGTCCCTTTTTTCTTTCTCTGGCTCTTTCCTGCAATCAATTTTCTCTTTCCCACATTTGATAAGGGATATGGCATTTACATCCTTTACACAGATATCTGCATCCATCTCTTCCCTCCCTGAAAAAATCTGGGTTTGCCGGTGGGAGTTAGTATGGTGTGGTTTATATAAAAAATTTTATTTTTTAAATAATAAAATTTGTTACATTTTATTATTTTACATGGAATTTTGTGCTAACTTTTAATAAAAAAACCTTTTCATGTGTCTAAAAGAAGAATTTTGATACAAGAAGAAATGTTGCAATTGATTAACACTCCAAGCGGTCTGCACGTAAAATCCCGTCATTCCAGAGATGCTTTTTCTGCCTTCAAGCAAGATTCCCAAAAGCGGCCAAGCCGCATTCCCAAATATACGGCTCAATCAGCGCTTTTAGAACCCCACCCGATGGCAAAAAAAATGCGTGGTGCATTTTTCAGCATCTCCAGAATGGCAAGACTTACGTGCAGACCCAGAGGGTTAATACACAAAATCAGATTGAACTTAGATCAGAACTTGCGATCTCTCTCGAATGATGACAATGCTGCGAACCAAACATATGAATCACGTATACTGGAAGCGAGAGTCAAGTTCAGCGAGAGCGATGAAGAAAAAACATGGGAAATATTTGAAATGTAAAGGAAATTTTGGATCATTCTTACCATAAAATTCTTCAATACGTTCATTTCATTGATTTAAGTTGTTGTAAATTTTGCATTCTATGCAAAACAAGATGCATTATGAAATAAATTTCCAAATCCAAATACCTGACTTTGAAATTTAAGTTAAAGATAGTTGAAGCGCGCGTGCTTTAGGATTTTATCCATCTACTAACTGAAGTATTTTAACTGTTGATGAACATAACAATGTTGTTATTCAACGCATAAATATCGAAGTGCTATAATCCACATGCTCTACATGTCATGTCTTTAATCGGTCATTACTGGATAAAAAGCTTGACATGTATAACCATTTTTGATGTGTTGATGACTTTTCAAAATCTGTGAGGCACCTACCCTTCGGTGCCCCATTTCTAAATTACCTACGCGACCTGCACATGTAAAAAAGAACGAAGAATCGCGGAAATCTGTCATCTTCGTATTTGTTTATTAAGATCTTAACTTAAACACTATGTACAGTAATAATAATCAAATTAAGCAAATCTCGAGTGAGCAAACACAATTCGTATTAACAATTCATAGCGTAATTGACCACTATATCTAACTTTACAGATTACCTCTAATCTCATTAATACACGCACTTTCCTTATATCTTAATTTAAGACAATTACCTCTATATCCCAGGTAACAGCTATTCTCTTGGTCCTAACTGACGTGGCTTTACTCCTTGTGGAACGGTATCCACCTTTAGCTTGAGCACACAGGTACGGATAGGTTAATTCTTGAGCTTGGAATTTCCTCAAACTTTAACTTAATCGCTTCTAATCATAAACATAGGCCTCATATAGCAACTTCACATAGCCACCCAGCGAACGCTAAACACCTACTATATATAAGATTCCTGATTTACATTCTCACGTTCTTCTTCTCGAGTTGGTTGGAAGGAATTGCCATTCTGGCCCCAAAGAACCCCAAGAGGACATTAAAGGAAATTGCGATGAAAGCCCGTAACAAATCTCGCAAGTGCAAATTTGTAAACTACGAATCCAGTTCAAAAGCATGTTGTGAAAAATGCAATGTTTATTTATATTTGTCAAAAATAAAACATGTTTTAAATATTTTCACAGTAAATAAATGATGAACTAATAAAATAATTAGTTACATACATCAATAATTTCCTTATTTGTAACAATTTTAGTTGAATTAAGATTGTTTCTTCTATCAACTTAGAGCTAAAAAAATTAACTCGTAAAAGTTTGTAGATGATATGTTTCACAGATAAAGCCCAACCCGATAGATCGTGCTGGTACCGTTTACATTCCAGGGGGAGGAGCAGGAATTTTTTTAATTATTATTCCCAGAGTCATTCGGGTTCATATCCACTGGCGTGCAAAACTTAAGCAACAGGTGGGTTTATTGCCATAACCACGAAAAATCATCTGAGAGACATGAAATTCTGAAATGAGGGAGAGTATAATGTACGTAAAGGGGATGACGAAAGCATCGGCGCTGAAAAAGGAATACAACGCATACGGTATGGAATCAAACAAAAACAAGCTTTATTGAACGCATAGTGTCATGACTCATGATTGTCTATCCAACAGGAAGAACAACAAGCAGATGTTCCTTAATATGGTATATGCCCTCCCCTTACTACAATGGTTGGTTTGCACCGTCTCCGCATACTCAGAACCAGCTGGTGCAACATTTCTTGAGGTAGGGTGCCCATTCCTCAATCAACAACTGTTTGAGGTTGTTGGTTGTACCCCGGATGATGTAGCTGTGGCAATACGTCTCCCCAAAGCATCCCACACATGTTCGTAGGGATTTAAATCTGGGAGCACGCTGGCCAATCCATTCGAGTTATATCTTCACTTTCAACGCTCCTCACAGCAAGGTGCGATGTGGCGGCATTTCATCCATAAAATGAAGTCTGGGCCAATGGCCCCCTGGGAAAAAGATGCACATGGGGAAAGAAGTACCCCCTACAATAGCGATCCCGGTTACAGACCCTCTGTCGAAAATATGAAGCTCGGTTCCGCCGTTCAGCATAATTCCAACCCAGACAAGAACTCAGGACCACCGTAACGATGTCTTTCCTTGATGTTACTGGGTTAAAACCGGGCCCCGATCTCTCTCCAAATCAAAACGCGTTGAGAATCGCTTCTGGTCTGAACCGACTCTCATCCGTAAAGAGGACACGACTCCATGATCAGTTGTCAGTTTTGTGCTCTCTGGCCCCTGTAAACGGTGGCTCGTTGGCCATCTTTCAACGGGGAGGGAGCGTTCAGGAGGCGGGTGAACAGGCTTTGGGAAGGCGTCGGCCACAGTAAACCCTTCCGTCGGCCTGTTGCTGTAGGGGTTTCGAGGGAATGGGCTTGCTGACTGCGTCGACCTTTTTCGCCTGCAGGATGATATATCGGTCATCCCTGCAGGGTTTTCTCCTCGGGGGCCACACCAACCTTTCACGCCTTACTGTGGTTTGGAACGCTTTCCAAGCGCCGGGAAAAGACACTTTTGTTGATTCGAACTGTGCAGCTGCACTGGTGAAGTACGCCCCTCCTCCAGCTTTCGATCATTCTTCCACGTGTAAGTCTCCCGGTGATTTCTTCTAGCCATATTTCACGAACGACTCACTGGCACTTGCAGGAATATGTTAAATTGGTCTCCTCCTTCATTTTATTCTACTGTTGAGCAGCGCGCGTAACATCACGCGTTTTGCGTACGTTCACATCCTTCTGACGTTTTGTTCCTGATATTTGCATACGCTGACGTTTCTACTACTTACGTGTTCCCTCTACTGATCTCCAGACCTCCTTTTCTGCAATTTATGGCTATCTGCTAAATTTTTACATTGTTGCTTAAGTTTTGCACACCAGTGTAGTATTAATGACCAGAAGAATTTAATACTTAAAGATAAAAATAATTTGGGTATTAAAGGGTTATTACTAGATCCATAAACAATAGCTCTCGTACTGCTTGAGAGTAAATGAAAATCAAATCAAACAGATGGATCGTTTAATTCTGGATTAAATTAAAGTGAATTTATATAATAGAATTACGAGCTCAGAAATTTCCTTTAAAGAGTGCATAAAAATTTCCGATACATATCTAAAAATTAATACTTACTGATTTCTAGTTTTAAAAAAAATTTTTCATCATCTAAATACTTTTACAATAAAAAATGTAAAAAAATGTTGGAATTATTTTAAAATTAATCAGTCACGTATTATTTGTAGAAAGGTACGTGAATGGTACGATTGAAGCAAACCAACGAACTTTACCATTAGGGAATTATTTTTAAGAAATAGCCCAAATTTAAAAAAAATATATTAAGAAGTTCATTAAATAAAGGATTAAATGCAAGTGATGTTGTGTTTTTGATTTATATACACACACGAAACTCCATTTTTGTACCGAAACTGATTCCAACCATGACAAATGTGTTTCTTCCATTCCTTTCAACCAGAATCTCACCCACCCCCAAACAATTGCGTAATTTACACCCTCGCATTGCGGGGGGAGGGGGAACCCCGGGTTTCTAAAAAGCCCAAAGCCTGACTGACGCTAAGTACGCAGTTGAACTTGAGACCCAAAACCTGAGTTTGTAGGGGGAGGCCCTAATATTTTCCGTTACGCCACTGCCCCCCAAACATACTCACACACCTTCAATATTTACAAATGTTAATCTGCATTGAAACCTTAAGCAAGGCTCCTTCAAATATCATACTAACTTCATTATTGGATGTTACACCTCATAAAGCATCAACCCGTCTCCGAGTTTTGATAACGGCTTCGATAATCCCAGCTTTTCTCTCGGCCCTCTCCTCCCCCCATGGATTACTCTCAACATCCAATATTTCATAGGGGGATTTTCTTTCTTATTTTTTATCGGCATCCATCCCACAGGGAATGTGAAACCTTTAAGTTTTTCTGGATAAAAAATATTATTTGGTGAAATATTTTTTTCTCCATCTTATGTGTACCTGGATCCTGCAATCGAATCGCTTTATGCGAGAGGGTTTTTTCTCATTCCTCGAGTTTCTGGGTAAACCTCAATTCAATTTGGCGGATCATTCTGGAAATTGTTAAAAATAGTTCCCGAGGTGTCAAACTATTCGTTTCCTGCGAGCCAATGTTTTGTGGAAAGACAGAACGTTTGTCTGAGGAATTTATTTCGTTCTGCTTTCAGATTTATAGGATTCAATTCACAGGCATATATTTTGTGACGGAACGAATGATATCTATTCGTGTATGAAAAAGCAACCCATTTTGAATTTTCTCAGGAAAGCTCGTAAAATTGTGTACGGTATTAGAAATAAACCGGTTTTTCCAACAAATCTCTTCAAAGAATACAGGTTTATTTTTAACGTAAATAAATCTGAATTAATCTCCTAAACAAGTTTAAAGTGTAAAAGAAAATATTTTCTTATTTTCAGTTTTGGATGAAATAGCGGAGAATCATGATTCCGAACTCATGGCTGATGTTGTGGAGTCATGAATTCGAACCCTGGTTCCACTGACTGGTTTACCACCAGTATACCGTTTTCTTCTAATGAATTTATGATTCATTAGCTAATAGAGATAGTTTCATGAGATTACCTGTCGAAGAGTTCTTATAAAAAGGATCTTGACTGCGTGCGAACTTTGATTTTTGAAGCTATTTTGATGCTGATAAATAAATGTTGGTATTTGATAACATAGGACACTGAAATTTCTGAAAAATATTTTAAACAAAATCATGAAATCAATATTAATAATCGGGCAAAATCCCTGTATTCTAAATGTTGCTACATTCCAAATGTAGCAACTATTTGGGGATATAGGAGTGTATAATGACTATACTTTTTATGTGTGATTCACGTCATTATTTTAAAATAAACCTCATTCATTTATGAGTCATCGGTTTCTTTTATGAAACCAAAGTCAACGATTGTTGTACTAATGTATATACAAATTATTCGAAAAATGTTTTTTCTGAAATTCCTGTCCACGAAATCGTTTTTGATCCATAATTCAAAACGATGTTTTTAATGATCATTCTTTTCTCCCTATTTCTCACTACTTCCCTTTTATTTACGTTTTTTAGCACCGTACGTCCTTTCTTGAAATTTTCTCCAGTGAATAAATATTTTATTGTTTTCAAAAATTTATTAAAAATATCAAACTTTCGATAAAATCGAGCTTAAGCTATTAATTAAAATAAAATTGCGAAACTCACACTTAGTAAAATTTTTTAGAGGAAATTCCGTGTCTCTCCTCTCATTAATTATATCGATGAGAGAAACATTTATTAAGGGCATTTTAGCCACCCACTACTCCGAACCACATATTCAATTACCCGATTCACAGACCTTGATATACGAAAGGAGCGACTCTCATTAAATGTTTATAAATGCCAAAGAGTTATTGAATAGCTATTGGGATTCGAAGAGTCTTTCAATGGATTCATTTTGCGGCATTGATTGTGGCTTAGTTCTGTATCCTCTCTTTTTTTTCCTCTTGTTGGGTAGTTATCATCTGGGGTGGTTAAGGTATCCGACTCCCCTACTATCTTGAATTTTGTCAAAAATTGACAATTTGCTTATGATTTTGTTTTACAGGTCATCTTATTAGCTTTATAAAAATACCAAGTTTATTCTTTTCTATTCATTAGAACAAAAACTACAAGTGTTTTATTAGAAGCTGATGCCACTACTTTAAGCAATATCTCATACTTTAAACAGCCTTTTGCTGAACTTTTTTTTTCTTCAAAATGCTCAAATGGGGACAGTTATAGCTCAAAAAGCTTTGAAAACAATCAACTGAAGCTTTCTAGTGTATGTTCGGTCTTATAGTAGAAGTAATTTAAACTTCAAATGTATCAATCACTGTATTATTACAAAGTTTGCAGTATTTTATAAGAATATAATTATTGTTTTCTTTAAGCAATTTCACATAATAAGTAAGAAAAGGGCTCTAGATTTTATAAAAATTAAAATATCTCTTTCTTGAAGGTCATTTCAAAAATAAATAGCACATCCAAATTGAGAAATTGAAAATTTACTCATAAACTTTTTGTACAGAATGGACCCATTTATGTCATTTTTCGTAAATTTTTACCCATTTTTTCCCTTTCTAGTAATAACAATTTCTTTTTTCTTCCTGATTGTAGCATATATATATTTTTTAAAATGTACTAAATAAATCTAAAATCCCCAAAATAAACCCTATATCTCCATTTTTTTAAGCTATCGCAAGTAGTTGCATACCTTAAACCTAGAGTTGTTGGCAATGGATTCGATGAAATTAAACAGCAAATTACGTTTATTTTATTTCTTATTTCGTGAGCACTTTATTTATAATGCAAACACATTGGAGTTTACTTTTTATATATTTGTGCTTTCCTTGGATCGATACATAACCCTTTAAGACCCAACCCACTTAATCGTGAGGGTTAGATATTCTTATACGTTTTTGCTTCTGGAATATTCGTACGTAAGAAAATCTCGAATCTTACGAATGAGCGGGTTTGCAGAAAGTGTAAAGTATCACATTTTATCAACAGACAATGGTTGCTGTCCATGATTTACTTTCAGCTGGCAAATCTAGCTTTATTTTCAAATACAACAAAAACAAGTCTTCTTTTTATCTGTCGTAAAAAGGTAATTATCAATATATTTTTCTAATTGCTTGGATACAAATTTTTGTATTAATGTTTGAATAACTGTAAAATAGAAAAAATATATTAATTATACTTTATTAATGTTTCTAGTAAGAACCGGGTTTTTGTTACCCGTACGATCGTGCGGGTTCGGCGTTATTTGAGTCACTTCAGGTATAAAGATAATTTCTTGCGATTTCTTTTCTGTTTCAATAATGTTTATATAAGGTTAAAAAAAAACGAAATATATTGTTATATAATTAAAACCACATTTCCTTGGGGTTGCCATGGAGGAGTCCCTTTTTTCTTTCTTTGGCTCTTTTCTGCAATCAATTTTCTCTTTCCCACACTTGATAAGGGATATGGCATTTTCATCCTTTACACAGATATCTGCATCCATCTTTTCCCTCCCCCGAAAAAAAATCTGGGCTTTCCGGTGGGAGTTAGTATGGTGTGTGGTTTATATAAAAATTTTATTTTTAAATAATAACATTTTGTTACATTTTATTATTTTACAAGGAATTTTGTGCTAACTTTTAATAAAAAACCTTTTCAGGTGTCTAAAAGAAGAATTCTGATACAAGAAGAAATTTTGCAATTGATTAACAAATCAGATTGAACTTATATCAGAACTTGGTGATCTCTCGAATGATGACAATGCTGCGAACTAAACATATGAATCACGTATACTGGAAGGAGAGTCAAGTTCAGATGAGAGCGATGAAGAAAAACATGGAAATATTTGAAATAGAAAGTAAATTTTAGATCATTCTTTACCATAAATGTCTCATGAATACGTCCATTTCATTTATTTAGTTGTTGCAAATTGTTGTATTCTATGCAAACAAGATGTAATATGAAATAAATTTCTTCCAGAAATCAAAAAGGATCTCTTGAAATTTAAGTTAAAGATAGTTGAAGCGCGCTTTAGCATTTTCTCCATCTACGAACAAAAGTATTTTAATTGATGATGAAGATAACAGTGTTATTATTCCACTCGCATAAATATCGAAGTGTTATAATCCACATGCTATACATGTCATGTCTTTAATCCTGGTCATTACAGGATAAAAAGCTTGGCATGTACACTGGTGTGCAAAACTTAAGCAACAGGTGGGTTTATTGCCATAACTTCACGAAAAATCATCTGAGAGACATGAAATTCTGAATTGAGGGAGAGTATTATGTACGTAAAGGATGACGAAAGCATCGGCGCTGAAAAAGGAATACAACGCATACGGTATGGAATCAAACAAAAACAAGCTTTATTGAACGCATAGTATCGTGACTCATGATTGTCTATCCAACAGGAAGAACAACAAGCAGATGTTCCTTAATATGGTATATGCCCTCCCTTACTACAATGGTTGCTTTGCACCGTCTCCGCATACTCAGAACCAGCTGGTGCAACATTTCTTGAGGTAGGAGTGCCCATTCCTCAATCAACATCTGTTTGAGTTATTTGTTGTACTCCGGATGATGTGAGCGTGTGGCAATACGTCTCCCAAAGCATCCCACACATGTTCGATGGGATTTAAATCTGGGGAGCACGCTGGCCAATCCATTCGAGTGATATCTTCACTTTCCAGCAGCTCCTCAACAGCAAGAGTGCGATGTGGCAGCGCATTGTCATCCATAAAGATGAAGTCTGGGCCAATGGCACCTCGGAAAAGATGCAGATGGGGAAGAAGTACCTCCTCACAATAGCGATCCCCGGTTACAGACCCTCTGTCGAAAATGGGAAGCTCAGTTCCGCCGTTCAGCATAATGCCACCCCAGACAAGAACTCCAGGACCACCGTAACGATGTCTTTCTTTTATATTACTGGGATAAAACCGGGTCCCGATCTCTCTCCAAATCAAAACGCGTTGAGAATCGCTTCTGGTACTGAACGACTCTCATCCGTAAAGAGGACACGACTCCATTGATCAGTTGTCCAGTTTTTGTGCTCTCTGTCCCACTGTAAACGGTGGCTTCGGTGGCCATCTTTCAACGGGAGGCAGCGTTCAGGACGGCGGGTGAACAGGCCCCCTTTGTGAAGGCGTCTGGCCACAGTAAACCGCTACACTTGTCGACCTGTTGCTGTACAGAGTTTCTGAGCAATGAAGCTTGCTGACTGCTGTCGAACTTTTTTCGCCTGCAGGATGATATATCGGTCATCCCTTGCAGTTGTCGTCCTCGAGTGGCCACACCAACCTTTCTAACAGCTGTACCTGTGGTTTGGAACGCTTTCCAAGCGCGCGAAACGACACTTTTGTTGATTCCGAACTGTGCAGCTGCACTGGTGACAGTACGCCCCTCCTCCAGCTTTCCGATCATTCTTCCACGTGTAAAGTCATCCAGATGATTTCTTCTAGCCATATTTCACGAACTGACTCACTGGCACTTGCAGAGAATATGGTGAATTGCGTCTCCATCCTTCATTTCATTCTACTGTTGAGCAGCGCGCGCCGACATCACGCGTTCTGCGTACGCTCACATCGCTTCTGACGTTTTGTTCCTGATATTTGCATACGCATGACGTTTCTACTGACTTACGTGTTCCCTCTACTGATCTCCAGACCTCCTTTTCTGCAATTTCATGGCTATCTGCTAAATTTTTACATTGTTGCTTAAGTTTTGCACACCAGTGTATAACCATTTTCAATGTGTTGATGAATTTTCAAAACCTCGAAAGTACATATTTGAAAACTACGAAACCAGTTCAAAAGCATTCTGTGAAAAATGCAATGTTTATTTATACCTGTCAAAAATAAAACATGTTTTAAGTATTTTCACAGCAAATAAATAATGAACTAATAAAATAATTAGTTATATACATCAATAATTTCCTTATTTGTAACAATTTTAGTTGAAGTAAGATTGTTTCTTCTATCAACGTAGAGCTAAAAAATTTTAACTCGTAAATTTTGTAGATGATATGTTTCACAGATAAGACCCAACCCGCACGATCGTGCTGGCACCATCTACTTTCCAGAGGAGGGGGGGGGGATTTTTTTAATTATTTTCCCCAGTGTCCTTCGGGTCCATATAGTATTAATGACCAGAATACTTTAATACTTAAAGATAAAAATAATTTGGGTATTAAAGGGTTATTAGAGATCCATAAACAATAACTCTCGTGCTGTTTGAGAGTCAATGAAAATCAAATTAAACAGATGTATCGTTTAATTCTGGATTAAATTAGATAATTTAATACTACTACGAGCTCAGAAATTTTCTTTAAAGAGTGTTTAAAAATTTCCGATACATATATGTAAAATTAACTTTCATTGATTTCCAATTTTAAAAAATTGTATTCACCATTTAAATACTTTTACAACAAAAAATATAAAAAAATCTTGGAATTATTATAAAATGAATCAGTCAAGTATTATTTGTAGAGAGGTAAGTGAATGGTACGATTAAAGCAAACCAACAAACTTTACCATTAAGGGAATTATTTTTTTAAGAATTAGCCCAAATTAATAAAAATTTAAGAAGTTCATTAAATAAAGGGTTAAATGCAAGTGATGTTGTGTTTTTGATTTATATACACACACGAAACTCCATTTCTGTACCGAAATCGATTCCAACTATGACAAATGTGTTTCCTCCAATCCGTTCAACCAGAATCTCACCCCCCAAAAAAAATGACGTAACGTACACCCCCGCATTGCGGGTGGGAGGAGGCCCAGTAGGTCTAGGGGGCCAAAGCCAGACTGACGGTAAGTACGTATTTGGATTTGAGGCCCAAAACCTGAGTTTGCAGGGGGCTAATATTCTCCGTTACGCCACTGTTCCCAAACATACTCACACACCTTTAATATTTACAAATGTTAATCTGCATTGAAACCTTAAGCAAGCCTCCTTCAAATCTCATAATAACTTTATTATTGGATGCTATACCTCATAAAGCATAAGCCCGTCTCCAAGTTTTGATAACGGCTTCAATAATCCCAGCTTTTCTTTCGGCCCTCCCCTCGTGGATTACTCTCAACACCCAATATTCCATAGGGGATTTTCTTTCTTATTTTTTATCAGCATACATCCCACAGGGAGTGTGTACCATTCAAGTGTTTCTGGATAAAAAATATTATTTGGTGAAATATTATTTTTTTCTCCATCTTATGTGTACCTGGATCCTGCAATCGAATCGCTTTATGCGAGAGGGTTTTTTCTCATTCCTCGAGTTTCTGGGTAAACCTCAATTCAATTTGGCGGATCATTCTGGAAAGTGTTAAAAATAGCTCCCGAGGTGTCAAACTATTTGTTTTCTGAGGGGGAATGTTTTGTGGAAAGACAGAACGTTTGTCTGAGGAATTTATTTCGTTCTGCTTTCAAATTTATAGGTGAGGAAAGGAATTCAATTCACGGGCAAATATTTTGTGACGGAACGAATAATATTTATTCGTGTATGAAAAAGCAACGCATTTTGAATTTTCTTAGGAAAACGCGTAAAATTGTACTGTATTAGTAATAAACCGGTTTTTCCAACAAATATCTTCAAAGAATACAGGTTTATTTTTAACGTAAAAAAATGTGAAATTATCACCTAAACAAGTTTAAAGTGTAAAACACGACTTTTAAACAAAGTATATGCTTGGGGTGGGGGAAGGCAGGGAGAATATTTTCTTTTTTCAGTTTTGTATGAAATAGCGGAGAATCAAGATTCCGAACTCATGGTGATGTTGTGGAGTTATGAATTTGAACCCTGGTTCCACTCATTGGTTTACCACCAGTATACCGGTCAGATCATTTTCTTCTAATGAATTTATGATTCATTAGCTAATAGATAGTTTCATGCTATTACCTGTCGAAGAGTCCTTATAAAAAGGATCTTGACTGCGTGCGAACTTTGATTTTTGAAGCTATTTTGGTACTGATAAATAAATGTTGGTATTTGATAACATAGGACACTAAAATCTCTGAAAAGTATTCTATACAAAACCATCAAATCTCAATGTTAATAAACGGGCAAAATCCCTGTACTCTAAATGTTGTTCCATTCCAAATGTAGCAACTATTTTGGGATAGAGGGATTGTATAATGACTATACTTTTTATGATTCAAGTAATTACTTTAAAATAAACCTCATTCATTTATGAGTCGCCGGTTTCTTTTATGAAACAAAAGTAAACGAATGCTGTACTAATGCATATACAAATTATTAGAATAATGTTTATTCTGAAATTGCTGTCGACGAAATCGTTTTTGATCCATAATTCAAAACGATGTTCTTTAAATGATCATTCTTTTCTCCCTATTTCTCACTACTTCCCTTTTCTTTACGTTTTTTAGCACCGTACGTCCTTTCTTTAAATTTTCTCCAGTGGATAAATATTTTTAATCTTTTCAAAAATATATTAAAAAATCAACATTTCGATAACGTCGAGCTTAAGTTATTAATTAAAATAAAATTGCTAAACACACACTTCGTAAAATAGCTTAGAGGTAATTCCGTGTCTCTCCTCTCATTAATTATATTGATGAGAGAAACATTTATTAAGGGAAAAAGCTGGAAGAATCGATATAAATCGACATCACATATATAATCGATTCTCATTTGATTCAATTTCACATCTCTCGAAGAAGGCTGCCATCTTAATAACAACATAGTAGATAACTCGATGAATCGTGGGAGAAATTGATAAAATGTATTTATTGCAAGACTGAAGGAAAAATTATTTATAGATTTAGAAAACAATTAGGGTTCTTGTATAAAAATTTGTATTAATTTTAATTCGTATAAATTTGCAAAATGATTTTAAGATACAAAGTTGAAATGAGAGCAATTACAAAAATCATTGAATTATAATAAGAAATTGCATTATTCTACTAAAACCCTGTATCCCTTCTTCGCTTGAGTGAAGTTTTAAAATGAAACTCCAAAATTTAGTTAGCAGTCATGAGAGTTTTTAGTCAGTGTGGCCTAAAATTAAAATTTAAAGTGTTCTAGAATATTTTTTGCTATAATTCATTGCAAGAAATTCGTAATTCTTTTACAAAGGACAAACATTTGAATGAGTTAGCCGAAAAAAAGAAGAAGAAAAAAAAAAAAGAAAAAGGATCGCAGCGCAATATGCGCAGAGATATGCGCGGTAATGTTCATTATTATTGTCAGCTGGGTGTCGTGGTAGGTTTTTTGCTGGCCTTCTGTACTCAAGGTTGTGGTTTCGACCCCGGCCAAGTCCATGGATTTCCATGATGCAGAAAACCGACAGTGCCCATGTCGTATGAATATATGGCATGTAAAAGATCCCTAGCGAGATGATCTAGGCAAAATTAAATCCTAGTACAGTTTCGCACCATCAGAGCTCAGGTGGCTCTCTCTAGGAAGGCAACTGGGCGTCAAAATTACCTGCGGTGATTGATATTCACCTATATGGCACCGCATTAAAAAGAGATACCTGCTTTCGGTGAATGTACTAGGTAGATTGATGGACTTTGTTAAAAACTATTCATAATCTGCCAATAGAAATAAAAAATATGTTCATTATTAAAGCTAAGTTAGGAAAAAATTCCTCGTTGATTTAAAGAACATTTTTTATTACACATCGCAGCATTTTATGTGGATTTCATCCATGTATTTATATACGAGAGAAAAGTATTAATTACGTGAGCGCGTGTGTGTGGTTTGTTATAATCTATATTTGTCATTAGGTTTGTTGATATTGCATAGTACAAAAATCTACTTAAAAATATGAGTATGTCACATCATTACAGCCGTTGAAATTATAAAGAGTTATAACATGAGGTCTTTTTTTTAATTTTTAATAACTACTTTACATCTATAACTCGGAAGAAGATTCTACAACTAGAAGCTTCAAACTCACGCTTGAAGAATGAACTTAAACAATTATGATGAATTTTTAAACTAATCGATTCGCACAAGGCAGCTTCACATAAGTTCGAGAGACAAGCAGAAGTAGATTTCGATTGAAGGCAGACAGAATGTTGTTCCAACTTAACAGAATAAGCTTAAAATAAATAATTCAAAGAACTTGTTTGTCAAAAGGAGTTACACTTGGAATAAAATACTCGAATCCACTTTTATAACAGGAAGAAAAATATTTCTTTCGGAAATAGTGCAATTCCCAACTTCGATCTCTCCGCTCATGAACACGATCAAAACCTATTGATTTCACCTATTGAGATGTTTACAAAATATAACTTCATGAAATGAGGGTTAGAATAACAGGGGTGTAGCTACCGCCGTATTTACCGTGTCAATGATACTGTGCCCCCAGGCAAGATAATTCATTTAGATTGAAGGGCCGCAACCTTCTTCGCAAAGAGCCGCGAAATGTAGAACCCTGTATTAGGCAAATGCTCTCTCTTGAAATGAAACCATTTTGACAACACGTTTACTTTCAAAAGAATTTCTGTTGTGAATAAAAATGATTTGTGTGAATGAGTATCTGCATGGCGCCACGTCTTTGTAACTATAAAGAGGTTGTGTGACGTCATTATGTTCTGAATATAAAAAGGGTGAAGCAATCACGTGCTCTCACTCTCACTCGGTAGTTCTGAATAAACTTAGTTATCTTAATTGAATGGTTCAAGACTGAATTATTTCCACCAACGCCCAGCATCGGGTAGATGCAGCTCGCAGAACTTTAAAATTGAAACTGTTCTTTACAATATGCTTATGTGTGCTTCCTTAGAAAAATTGTAGAATTTGATATTTTTCTGTAAGTGCCAGCTCAGGTATCCTTTTTCCAAATATTTCTTTACTTCAAGGTTCAAAATTACGACGCTTTTTGCCGTGTGACTTAAAAGTGAGATGTAATGAATAATGTTGAATGAACTGAGTAAACAATTAAGTAACTTCTATAGACATATTTGTAACACTTTCAATAATTATTTCGGTACGAACTACAGCAGTTTAACCGATTTTAAAACAACGTAGGACGCTAAACAAGTAATTACCTTTTTGAATATAGCGATTGTAATATTTCTTGTATGGACTGACTACACAACTATACCTATGCATGTAAAAAAGGGATCTCGTCAAGCGGACTTCATTAAAGAAAATATAGAACACCCATTGTGTGTATGTGTACAAAAATTTTAATTTACATCTTTACTTTCTCTCACTTTTATAGTAACCAGGTCATTAAAAAATTAACACATTTATCTTACAAAAGAACTAATTTTGTCGAAAAAATATATACTGGACAAATGACAAATTTGTGCAAAAAAAAAAAATTAACTGTACCTAGCACCAATTTTTTTAGAAAAGAAATTTAAGGGGTTTTTTTCTCATTTTGGAAAATATAGACAGAGACATGTCATATCAATCAAGTATTTTAAAGTATCGCTTGGAGTGCATCAGTTAAAAATGGGTTATACTTCATAACGCAAGTGATAAATTCAATGTTAACAGGACAAAAAAAAAATCTGAGTCGAAAAAGCGATTTGAGTATATTCAGTACTATGTCCTAAAAATATAAGTGGACGTGGTAGACTAGTGATCAAGGTAACGGAATCGTTGCCTGCTTGTCATGAGTTCGAAACTGCTGAAGACATGCCGTGTAGGGAAGCGATGCACCTTAAATCTGTCAAGAGCTCGAACCTTTCCCCGTTGGTGTGGTGAGGAAGTTTGGAGAAGGGGTGTTGGCTTCTTTGGTTGACTTAACTTAACGAGGTCTGTTGACAAAAGCTGACGAGTAGCAAAATAGTGTGACGTTAATATTCACTCACTCACCCTGAACGGATAAAACTGCACAATCGATCTAAGTGTTTCTGAATTTGTCGTTTTAATTTACCAAATTTACTTCTGAAATTTTAAAACGTAAGCTTATTTTTCCAATTGCTTAAAGAAATCTAATACGTGTAAGGATAGTCGTCAAAAGTGATTCTGTGCATTAAATTGTCACTGTGCGTTAAATTGAGGTGAAAATACCAAAAAACCCGTTTCCATTTATTTGAAACAAATGTTTTCGTCAATAATCTGAACAAAGTCGACCCTAGCCTGAAGAAAATATGCATATAATTCAGGTATTACTCTTCTGGTCAACATATTATGTAGTACTGGAATAATATTTTCGGAAAGGACCAACGAACTGAATCCATTCTAATCCAATATAAAACACCGTAGAATCTTTAAAAATTTGCAATAAATAATTACTATTTTTTTTTTTTTTATTTACGATCGTTATATTTTTTCCATGGACTGCCGAGAAATTAACATTAGTTTTTGTAGGTCATCTATTTTCAAATATCTCAAAAGTGTTCTAGTCCTTATGTATCTATAGGTGAACGATATCATTACACATCTCTCACACACAATTTTGCCAAATCCAGAAATTCTTCTAAAATTGAATATCATCATGAAAAGAAAAAAAAATTAATTTTTTTCTTTTTAAGAAATATTTTAAAATTCATCTTGAAATAATGTGTGTATGCGATGTTGAATAACGTGTCATTACTAAGTTACGAATCGCGAATACAGAAAAATAATAAATTACTCAATACAAAATCCTACTATTTTCTTAGCAATGGGTTACACATCACGTATGCATTCCGAAACTGTGTTTTCCCTTCAATAAGTGCAATGCTTCCAGAATTCACATGTCCTTCTCTACTGACGTGTTTACGGCCGCGGTAGCCGAGTGGTATAGGTATCGGATCGTGGTATGCCTTGCCACGAGTTCAAGCCCAGTACCACTAAAGACCCGCCGTGTAGGACAGCGATGCACGTTAAATCTGTCGAGAGCTGAAACGTCCTCCCGTTGGTGTGGTAGTTAGGAGAGTGGGTGCCAGCTCAGGTGTCGTCCACCTCCCTTGACCATGGTTCAGAATTACGTAGTCCGTCGCCAAAAGCCCTCGTGTAGCTGAACCGTGCGACGTTAATATTCAATCAATCAATTAATCGGACGTGTTTACACACATATACATCTAGTACGAATGCGCACCTCTGCATCTCGGTTTTGTTTCATATATCGTAACACTTTTTAATTTGGCTGAATGAGATGCAATGCCAAGTTCAGAGTTACTTCCCGAAATAAGATCCCCCCCCCATTTTTTTCATTTGATTGAGGGGGAAAAAAACATATCGCTTAAAATGGATTTGCTTCGAGTGACAAACATGCATTTCCTTTTGAATACGTTAAAATTACACATTTATTTCTTATCTGAGACACAATTTGTGAAACAATTTTGTGGCTTAAATTCTTTTTAACTCATTGTATCACTAAGAATATGATCATTTAAGAGTAAATAAATCAAATAATAAAATATTGAAAAATGTGGAACTTGAAAGCTCAATCTCTAACCTGTTTTTCTTGTTCTGAGAAAAATTCTAATTTCAAAACATTCGAATAGTCATTTATATCCTTCTAAATTAAAATTAGAAGCAATTATCTCATAATAGCCAAAAAGAGGTTTAGAAATATTGTTACAATTATCTACATCATCTTATTTGAGTGAATTCAAATTTTTAACTTTAGCAAATATAAAATGAAAAAAAAAAAAAAAAGATCGAGACTTTTAAATGTAGATGATTAAATGATAAATTCATTATCATTTTTACGACCCAATATAAACGAAATGATCACAAATCTTGAAGCTAGAATTTCCCATTAAATGTATTCTTGTAATTAATTTGTAATTAGTTACTCAAAAACATTTTGTTGTCTTTGTCGTTTATATTTATTTTAACATTGAATATTTTTATCATAAACTTTTTTTCATGTGGTGTATTACAGAAAAATTCTCTTAAGTTTATTTTATTGTTAGAGTTCCGCCAAATCTTGAAATTGTTTCAATATTGTACCTAAAAGTAAATAAGATTGAGAGATCACCGAGTTAGTGTGATAATTCAAAACGGTAACATAATTGTTGTTCTAATTACATATATAAATATAAATTGTAAAAAAAAGGTATAATCATTTTAAAATTTTATTCTTTCTTCCTAACTTAATTTATAAAGGTATCCGACTATGTTCGGAACCGTGATTTTGCAAAAGCATGTAAATGAATAATATTTATGATATTTAGCGTCACTTAGATTAGACAATGTATATAAAATTGGGTTAAGAATAGTATTACAATAAAAAATTATTTAAGTACAATATTTTGACAAAAAATGAACGTAGAATGACACATTTTCAAAATATTCTCCTTTTGTGAAAAATGCTTCTATTATATAATTATATTTTGCCTGTATTCAGCTCAGACCTCTGTACAGAAGCTCAACCAGAATTTTTGAAATGCATAACTTGGAAGTCGGTTTATCCATGTTTTATGAAAACAGAAGGGAGAAATTTTAAGAAAATACGCCGATAATTATTTCAAATGGTTGCAACTCTAAAAATAATTTGAATTTTTCAAAAATCGTAGTTGAGCCTCTGTACAGAGTTCTGAGATATATACAGGCAAAATATTAATATAATAGAAGCATTTTTGCAAAAGGAAAACATTAGGAAAAAAGATTATTCTAAGTTAATTTTTTGCCAAAATAGTGTATTTAAATATTTTTTTTGTCATAATATCCTTAAAACAATTTTATACATGTATTCTAATCTAAGTGACACTAAATATCATGAAAATTATACATTCATGCGGTTTTTTAAAATCATGGTTCTCTTCTCTCTCTGAACGTAGTCGGATACCTTAAGCATTAAAATGGAGCAAAATGCAACCTAAAATAAATTTCAATAAACGAGTATTGTTGCAATTTAATTGAAAAAAAAATGTTTGGGGTGTAAACAAAGTCGCTCCATAACTCCGATCAAACGATATGGTCGCGATATCCGAATGGTCATAGTCAAGAACTTGCGACCGTTGTTTCTATCGAGCTTACCAATGAAGAATTATTACGGTGTGGAGCAGGTTAAATCTATCCATTCTCAAAGCCCTTACGTTAGAGTAACGTGATATATAGCATGGAGAGTAAGGTGTCATGTCAGATGTCAGCTCAGATATCATTCTCGTCACTTCACAGTTCAAAATTACGACGTTTTTCGCCAATAGCCATCGTGCAGATTCACAGTGAGATGCAATGGATAATGTTGAACGAACATAGCTAAAAATTAAGAGTAATTACTGTAGTCCTACATTTGTAACACTTTCAATAATTTTTTCGGAAAGAACTTACGGCTTTCTTAATCAATTTTAAGACAACGTAGGAAGCTCAAAAAATTATAGCAAGTAATTACTGTTTTAATAACGATATTTCTCGTATAGATTCACTACACAACTGTGCTGACGTATGTAAAAAAATGAATTTTGCTACGCAAACTTGACTAGGGAACACCCATTGCATATAAATTTTAATTTTTATCTTTATTTTCGTTCAATTTTGGTAAATAAGTTGTTCAAAACATAAGATTTCTCTAACAAAATGACAAAGTTTGCCTAAAAAATATACGGGAAAAAATAAATATTACCCAGCATCATGTTTTTTTAATAAGAAATTTGTTGCTTTTTAAAAATACAGACAAGGGTGTTTCTTTTATTAGTCAAAAATTTTAACAAAAAATGAATCGTCGTCCCATTGATTTTTTTATGTTACAAGACCCCCTTCCAACTCGTCCGATTCCATACACATGTTATAGGTACTTTGTTTGAAGTACCTGTAACATATGTGTATTTTTTTAAAAAAGAATTTGTATACCATGTTATATGTGTTCACTTCAAAAAGTTTATACACAAGCGCAATGTCAACAGAACACAAAATTATTATAATATATTTATATCGAAATAATTACGTATTGAGTAGCTCAAATCCGTTTCAAGTTTATTATTAATCTTTGCTGTTTTATTATTTGCACAAGTGAAATTCCCTTTCGAAATTCAATATATCAAAATAAATAACTTCTCAGGGCTCCAGAATTGAAACAAGTTATTTTAGTTTTCATAAGAGCTATTTTTTCATGAGTCAAAAATCTGTTTCTAAATGGATTCTTTAAGAACTGAAATGATCCCTCTATTGACAATTGACAATTATTAAAATTTTTATTTGTAATTTTGTCTCCAGTTGAAGCGATTTATTTATGAATTATTTCTGAGTTTTGCATATTAATTATATTGGAAATAGTTTATTGTTCAGAAAATATTAGCCCTCCCTTTTTTTCAATTCTGTTTTGATGTATATAATTTTATAGTTGCCTTTATTTTTATTTTGTTGCATTATAAAATGAAAAGAAAAACACTTAAATCATTACAACCAAAGAAATTTTTTTTTGTGCTGGGAAAGCTAAAAGAGAGGGTTTATTGGTTTCGAATTGTAAAGAATAAAAATTCTAACACTAACAAAAAGAAAAATACGACGCGTTACAAATCCGTTTATTTAATAGTTACTTATCGTAGTAGAGTGAAACAAGGGCTCCGCTCATGGGATCCCGACCACGTGAGGAGTTTGGGATGATCCACGCATCCCAGGATCGTGAACATGTGTCCCCTTGTATAGTCTCTGGGGCACTGAACCTAAATATAAAAGCACATTTAAAAACTCTCTGAAGGTTTGCTAGTTGTGGCTGGATAAATCCGGAATTTCCCTCGTTTGCGGCACCATCCAAAGGGTGGACCCTCTACGACTGGGCCTCCCCAAATGGATTCCCTGGTGTAATCGGTGACACCCCAGAAGAATCTGTGATTAGTTTTAAGAAATTCTTGTAACTTTTCCGGATAGAGCAGTCCGTAGAATTTCGACGGAAATGGTGGTGCAGGGGCACTCCCGTTCCATAGCACGAGATGGGAAAGGGGTTTCACCGTCGCGTCTCGAGATAGGCGGCCTGAATTTAAAGACCGTTTTCCGAAATTCTCGTATCATTGTGTCGAAAAACCGCAAATTCTTGTCCGGCAAATTTCCTTCTAAATCAGATATTTTGAACACATGCGGTGTTATCGGAAGCAAAATCGAGGTTCTGGTCCATTCCGAGGCTCTCTACAAGAATATAAAATCGGATTTTGAAAATGTAGGTAACTTTGTGGGACATTACCGGACTTAGATTCTTACCACGGGATCGGTGCAGTTCCGCCTCCGTTGAGACTCTTCGCCCAAAATATGTTTCCGGGTGCAGTTCGAAGTGCCCTACTAGAATATGAAAGCCGTTCAAAGAAGTTCTTGTAATTTTGCTGGGTTTCCTTTTTAGGGTACTTAAAATTGTTTTTGGTGGAATTGGGGGGGGGACAAGAATCTGAATTACGTATTAAAATTACCTTGCAACACTATCCTGAAATCTAATATATAGATAGGACAGTGGTTCGGTGTGGAAGTTTATCCGTGGGGTGCACCTTGGAATCTTTTTCCTTTTAAAGACACTATCTTTCTTGAAAATAAATTTGTTTCGTTTAATATATATCTACTGTTTAAGAACTAAATTTTTCTAGTACATTCCTTGGAAGCTGGGGCGTAATTGGTTTGTCTCTGGCCTTGTGTGCCTTGGGTTGTGGGTTCGACACCGTTCCAAGTCGCTGGATTTTCATGAGGCAAAATATCAACAGTGGCCGTGTCGCTTGATTATGCGGCCTGTAAGAGACCCTTGAGAGCTTATTTGGCTTGGGTGCTCTCACCAAAATTCATATCCTAAGTACGATATCGCATCTCCAGAGCTCAGGTGAAGATACAGCGTCAAAATTACCAGCGGCGATTGGTATCCGCCTATATAGTGCCGCACTAAAAAGAGATACCAGCTTCAGGGAATGTACTAGGTCTGCTATGGTGAAACACCAATCCGTAGCCCATTAGAAATTTTTTTAAAAAATAAAATTATTTTTCCTTTTCTTTAAAAGGAAATTCTAATTTAAAATTCTCAAATCTAATTAAAAAAAAAAATTCTATATAATAAAGTTCTATTGTATTCTACGTAATAGGGAATAATGTTTAATCCATTAGAAGTAACATTTCACACACACACACACATTCTTGAGGTTTTAAATACACATTATAATATGTTAACATGTGTATTTTTTGAAAAAAATTAACACCATGTTGTTGTAGCATTGACTTTCTATTATGATTGCAATGTCAACATGCATATCTCTCTATATATATTATCAACAGTAAAATCATAATTCAATACAATCGAATAACACAACCAGTTGCATTAAATCCTTTAATTATGCTTAGTTATTAGTAGTTAATTTAGTTTCGGGAAAAATTGGATTTTAATATTTTTGTTTAATTCATGTGTATACTTATTCATACAGCATCACTAATAATGTGTTGTCAAGAATATCAAGATTTCTGTTTCGACATTTGAATAATTCTATAAGAATTAGTTATGAAATATGACTTATATTAAAAATTGATTAGACAATGAATGCAATTTATCATAAATGATACAACTCTGTTTATATCATGTGATACAAACTTAGAATATTACCATTAAAAATATATAGTTTTAAAAATTGCATAGAAAACTGTGACTTGAATGGAGTAAATACACTGGTGTGCAAAACTTAAGCAATAATGTAAAAATTTAGCAGATAGCCATGAAATTGCAGAAAAGGAGGTCTGGAGACCAGTACAGTGAACACGTAAGTCAGTAGAAACGTCATGCGTATGCAAATATCAGGAACAAAATGTCAGAAGCGATGTGAGTGTACGCAAAACGCGTGATGTCGGAGCGCGCTCCTAAACAGTAGAATAAAATGAAGGACGGAGACGCAATTCAACATATTCGCGGCAAGTGCCAGTGAGTCAGTTCGTGAAATATGGCTAGAAGAAATCACCTGGACAACTTCACACGTGGAAGAATGATCGGAAAGCTGGAGGAGGAGCGTACTGTCACCAGTGTAGCTGCAGAGTTCGGAATCAACAAAAGTGTCGTTTCGTGCACTTGGAAAGCGTTCCAAAACACAGGTACAGCTGTTAGAAAGGTTGGTGGTGGCCGCCCGAGGACGACAACTGCAGGGGATGACCGATATATCATCCTGCAGGTGAAAAGAGGTCGACAGCAGTCAGAAAGCGCCATTGCTCAGAAACTCTGTACAGCAACGGGTCGACAAGTGTCGCGGTTTACTGTAGCCAGACGCCTTCACAAAGGGGCCTGTTCGCCGCCGTCCTGAACGCTGCCTCCCGTTGAAAGTTGGCCACCGAAGCCACCGTTTACAGTGGGCCAGAGAGCACAAAACTGGACAACTGATTAAGGGAGTCGTGTCCTTTTACGGATGAGAGTCGGTTCAGTACCAGAAGCGATTTTCAACGTGTTTTGATTTGGAGAGATATCGGGACCTGGTTTTATCCCAGTAACATCAAGGAAAGACACCGTTACGGTGGTCCTGGAGTTCTTGTCTGGGGCGGCATTATGCTGAACGGTCAAACTGAGCTTCACATTTTCGACAGAGGGTCTGTAAACGGGGATCGCTATTGTGAGGAGGTAATCTTCCCCATGTGCGTCTTTTCAGAGGTGCCATTGGCCCAGACTTCATTTTTATGGATGACAATGCACGGCCACATCGCACTCTTGCTGTTGAGGAGCTGCTGGAAAGTGAAGATATCACTCGAATGGATTGGTCAGTGTGCTCCCCAGATTTAAATCCCATCGAACATGTCTGGGATGCTTTGAGGAGACGTATTGCCACACTCTTACATCATCCGGAGAACAACCAACAACTCAAACAGATGTTGATTGAGGAATGGGCACTCCTACCTCAAGAAATGTTGCACCAGCTGATTCTGAGTATGCGAAGACGGTGCGAAGCAAACATTGTAGTAAGGGAGGGCATGTACCATATTAAGGAACATCTGCTTGTTGTTCTTCCTGTTGGATAGACAATCATGAGTCACCATACTATGCGTTCAATAAAGCTTTTTTCTGTTTGATTCCATTCCGTATGCGTTGTATTCCTTTTTCAGATCCGATGCTTTCGTCATCCTTTACGTACATAATACTCTTCCTCATTTCAGAATTTCATGTCTCTCAGATGATTTTTTGTGAAGTTATGGCAATAAATCCACCTGTTGCTTAAGTTTTGCACACCCGTGTAATTTACCTTAAATTTCAGATTATTTCTTCCAGAGTTTCTTAAAGAATCACTATTCAAAGTTAGGAATTAGTTGCAAATTATATTATTGCACTGAATACTCTTCTGTACATTCTTTTCTCTGCTTGAAGGAACTAATAATACAAAACTTATTATTCTATAATAATTATTATTGTATTTGGTTAAAGATTTGATACTTAAAAAATTATCAAGATAGAAACATTGTTTTTTATGTTTCGAATAATAATTCTACAAATAACTCATTTTTCAGGTTTGAATGAAATCTTCTCGAAAATAAAACCAGCAATTCTGAGTTTGTGTTTTAAGAAGAGTAAAGTTTCATGAGTAAAAGTGCTTGTATGTTGTCACTTTTAATTTTTGGTTTAGTAATAAATACATTAACTGCTTCGAAAGAGATTCTATAAGAATTTAGTTATAAGTTGCCTGCAATTCAATGATCACTCTATTTACATTTATGTTTTTTTTTTATCATTTTTTTCGACAGTTACTAAAATTCTAATTTGTATTGGTAATTGAATTTTTCTTCAATTCAAGTCATTTATTTATGAATTATTTCTGAGGTGGAATATCAAGTTGCAATATTATCAGTCCAGTTTCATATTAAATTGTATTAATTATTATATTAACAATATAAAATAGTTATTTATACTATTTCAATCCAATTGAGTTATTTTTTTGTTCACATCATATAAAAATTGACCTTCAAAAGGATTTTTATAAAGGATTATATTAGTTTTAATTTTGTTAAAATAATATGTTACGGGTCTTTGTTGTGTTAAATATAGTTTGAAAGTAGTTTTGTTGTCTCGAAACCTTTATTTTATTAAAATTGAACTAATTATTACATATAATTACAATTTTTTTGCTAAATTTGGAATTACTCTGAGGTGTAGTTTGATTTGTTAATTTTTAGTATTATTAAACAAATAAAAAAACAATTAATTTTTTTATTTTTTCTGTATACACAAGGATTTTTTTTTATTCTGCTAGGAACGCTAATGCCGAGGCTCAGTATAGGTTTGAATTCACATTCTACTATAAAGAATGAATTTATAATAAGCTAATCTAATGCTGTTGTTTTTTTTTTTTTTCAAATCCGTGTGTTTAATAGCGACATATCGTTACAGAAAGAAGCGAGGGCTTCGCGCATGGGATCACGACCACTTGAAGACTTCGGGGTGATCCACGCATGCGAGAACAGCAAAAATCAGACCCCAGGTGGAGTCTGGGGCCCTGAATCGGAATATATATGAAATTGCTATTAGAAAATATCTGTAAATTTGCTGGTAATGACAGGATACAGCCAGAATTTCGCTTGTTTGGGCCGGACCCGTTAGGAATGGCCCGCCGAAAAAAGTTCCCTCAGTTTTTAATTCATTGTTCTGAAAATGTCCTATTATCCTATTTTCTAAAAGTGCAATCAAAAGAACAAGACATCCGTTGTCACAGTTTATTATATCTTGGTGATATAGATACTGTCAGTAAGAGAGTGAATATTAACGCGCGTCGCACTCTTCAGCTACACGAAGGCTTTTGGCAACGGACCTCAGAAATTTGAACCATGGTCAAGGGACGAAGACGACACCTGAACTGGTATCCCCTTCTCCTAACTTCCACACCACACCACGGGAGGCCGTTTGAGCTTCGACAGATTTAACGTGCTTCAGCCCCTTTGCAAGACGGGTCTTCAGCGATTCAAGGCTCGAACTCATGAGACACCAGCGACGAGTCCGTTACCTTGACCACTTGGCTACCGTATCCACATAAAAATTTGAGAATTAAACAACAAGTTGAAGGTTTTTTCGTATTATTCTCTCTCTTTACCCTTAAATTATTAACTCATCCTTTACTAATATCACGCTTAGCAATACAAATGTAATTGAATATAGATCTGTATTTTTGAAAGATTTCAACACGAAATTTTTAACCTGAATGCCACATGAGCTGGATAAGTATTGATGAGAATAGTCCTCTTAAAAGTTAATTAATCTACAAAAATAAACTTCTGTTACTTCAATAAAATATGTAGATAACATTCATGATCCAAATAGTTTTTATCATCCTTTTATGTTCTGAACAAAATATATTTGACAAACTCCTTCAGGTATTTTTAGCTTAAGCCAGATTCAAAATATTTACCTTCATGTGACAGCCCTCCACAATAGATTGCGTTGTTTTGTTTGACAGTTGCATCTAAAAGCATTAGTACCGGTCGAGTTTGCCGAGCCGTCAGAGGCAATCAATAATGAAACTCACAAGCTTAGAAATTCGTTGACCACCTCCAGTGAAAGTCTCCTGAACTCTGAATACAAGCAACTTCCCTAGACGAAGAGCTTTCTCAGGGTGCTGTTTTGGTCACCATGACATATAGCTTCTATCCCACTCTCCGAAATTTCACACTACGCCAACGAAGGGGAAAAGTTTAAAAATCGACTGATTTAACA